>VWZU01001786.1:24209-35117 GCA_013397095.1 Sterrhoptilus dennistouni
AACTCATCACCACAGGCCTTGACTGCCTGACTGCCACAGTGGCTCTTGGGTGGTCAGACAGGAAACTTTAACACTTGCATTGAGTTTACATAAGAAAGAGACTTGCTGGGTCTGATGTCCTTCTTCAAGTGGCACAGATTTTGATGGGGATAGTTCCTTGGAAGTTCCTGGCTTTCCAAGAAGGAGAAATGTTCAGATTACTTAATTATTTCTTGCACAGCCAAGAGGTAAAATATATCACTAGGAAACTAAGATTTATAAAAATATGCTGTAAAGTAAATTGTTCTGTCAGGGAGAGAAATAGTATGGTGAAAGAGACTGACTACACTAGTGGACATTGATTTTGCTCAATGTTGAATTTATTTTTACAAGGATTGTGTGTGTCAATGCTCTGTATTGAATCAGGAGGTGTATAATAATGAGTTTTTCTTCCATGTAAACTTAGGAAAGCAACTTAATTTCTGTGTCTCTCAGAAACAACTCTTAAGAGTAAAATCATTGTCACATCTGCCTGGTTCTAACTGACCCTGGAATGTTTGGAGTCTTTTTTGCCACATTTGTTTGTTGTTCTACATTTTTTAACGAACGTTATCCAATAGGTGAAAGGATTAAGAACATTAATTTATTCCCATAATGGTGAAGGGGAAAATTTTGTAGCATTGAAAGGAAAATGTAAATATTTTACAGAATGGAATACTATTAGCATCTGTATTTTAGTTCGTTAAGTTTTTTTTAATAACTTCAAACCTTATAGCATGACATTTTTGTTTAGTTGAGAAGTTGCTTATTAAGTGGCTTCATAATTAGCCATTTTTCTTTGTCGTGGCCTAATATGGTAGAGCTTATTATGTTATTTTTGTTTTGGCTATTTCAGGCATGAATACAAGCAAGAGTGAGACAGTGAAAGAGCACCCATTAAAACCTTCTAGAAGATCTATGCCATGCCTCGCCCAGAGCCAAACACATCCTCAGAGCCTGAGCAAGCATTCATCATTTCTGCAGCCAAATCGTGTGCAGCCACAGCTCCAGCCCCAGCCTTTAAGTGCAGGCACATCGGCAGCTGCAGTGGATGTAGCGTCAGAACGAGGTAGGAGGTTCTTCTCTATCACGAGTCCATCCCAGCACTGATAAACTTTGATTTATTTAGATATCTATGGTTTGTTGAAGAAATGTTTTTGCACAAAACATCTATGCATTCCATGTTAACAGCTTCTTGAGTGGAATATAGTGTTTGAAGTGAATTGTAAACTAATTTTTTTTTTTTCAATGATGACATTATTTCCTTCTCACTGGTAATAAGACAAAAAATTCTTGCTCATTTATCCTGGTGAAAAGTATGAAGGTTTCTGCTGTCTGTCCTAGAGAAAGAAAGAATAAATATTAGGGTTTTGGCAAAAGAGTATTTATGTATGAACATGTAGAAGGAGATGCATTCATTCATGAACAGTTGTTGGAGTCCAGGACATCCCTTTGGAGGACCTGGGACCCGGGAAAGGGAATTTGAGCCCTGGACAGGGGGGGGTGGAGCCGGTCCAGGGGAGTTGGAGACCTTGGCACAGAGCCCAGGAAGACACTGAGTTTGATCTTAGCCCATGGGAGAAACTTCCAGCATTAGGAGAGGAATTGCAAATCACCAGGAAGTGAAAATAGTAGTTTAGCACAGTAGAACATGCAAAATTTAGTAGTTTTAGGATTCTTAGAATAGAGGTAAATGGGGGACAAGATGGTGGAATTTGGGTGGTACCTCGTGTCTCTCTCCTTCTTCCTCATCCTCCATCTTCTGGGGTGGTGATGATACAAGGTAGTTAGAGTGGATTGGGTCAAAGCAGAAGTGACCCTCTTGGTGTAAACACTAGGCACTGGTACAAAATAGTAAATAACCTACACGGAATTATCTGTATAAATGTAAGGTGGTGTCCCATCAGTGGGCAGTCACCTCGTGTCCCAGCCGCTGTCCGGACCTTGGCTGGGAGCGGAGAAAAACTCTGAGATATCAAATATTAAACAACTCGAGAAACCAGAAAACAAGGCCTTGAAGACTCCGCTTCTTTGTACCAACGCGACTCGGGGCTTTTAGAGGGCAAGGACTTTACAACCTGAATCTCGGGTGAGAAAACCAACCTGAGAAACAATAAAAGCAGGGAAAAGTGGTATGGAAAGAATGAAAACAAACAGAGAAAATCCCTAAAAATTCTAGCTTGTGTGGAATAGGGAACTACTTTTATTTTAGGATTTTTAATTTAACAGATACACATGCCTTATCAGAGAAACTAGTCTATTTGGAATCCCAATCACTGTGTGTTACCTGTTGCCAACTATTGCCATCCTCTATTGCCAGATGTGTGTGAACTTTTGTAGAATAAATTAACTCATCTGGTAGTAGATTTTGGTAAGTCTTTCCTTAATGTTAATAGACACTAGGCACTAATTATTGTTCTAGTTAGATATTTTATTGAGTTAAACTTCTCTCAGGAATAGACTGAGTCTTCATTAAATTTATCTTGCTCTTTTTTCTATTGAAAGAAAGTGCTCTTCAAAATTTTAGTCCAGAATTTTTTATTTGAATTACTGACAGCTTTAAAAAGTGTTTTACAGTAAAGATTTTTTTAACTTACAAAATACATGTGAATGCTGATACAGATATTGCATTTATTCCAGCTAAAGTGGTGGAGACTTTGGAAAACAACTTGTTTAAGCTGTCTAATACAGAATATGGTGATCCATTTTTAGGTAAGTTGTCTGAAATGAAATAATGACAAATTAATGATTCTTTGATTACACTCACAGTATTTAAGTGTGAAAAGGCCGTACTTACCCTGAACTTCCATTTTTTTTGAAAGAGGAGACTAAGTGTGACTAAAGAAATGTGTGCTGTCATAGATTTCCTGATACTGTCTCTCACCTTTTAGACTAAAAGTAGGGACTTAAGACAGAGAAGTGTTGTATATTCAGTGTATCCTTTTCCAAAACCAACCTTCATAAAACAATAATTTTGAACAACCTACTTGAAATTCCTTTGAAGTTGTTATTATTCACTTATTTTTCCTGTATAGTCATGTCATTCACTATTATCCTGGCTGCAGTTCTACTGTTGTTTTTGGTTTTAGATATTTTGTATATTTGCTTTAGACATTTGCATTTTAAAATAATTACAATTTGGAAAGTAGAAAAAAAGAAGTAATGCAGAAAATATTTGTACTGCTATACTATCATTTTGATATTGTAATTAAGTGAGAGTAAGTAGGAAAGAAGTTATTGTTAGAATAATCCCATCCTTGTAACTGCAAATTGAACCTGTAAATATACACATGGGTAATAATTTAGAAGTTCCAAGATGAAGCAGTTTTGAAATTCCCTGACCATCTATTTTACCCATATAGACACAAAGATATTGCTGCACCTTGCACAACTACTATGAAAGATATTTTTGCTCACAGTTGATGAAGCATCAAACTAGAAGTCATGGATTCATGCTGAATAAAAGATATATGCTTTCAGAAAGCTGGATCTGCTCACCTCTCACATGATTTAGCATTGACTTTTCTTGATGCCTAAAACATATGATAGATAAGAGGCTTCTCAAGGTTTCCTGAATAGATAACTACTGGAAATAGTGAAATTAATACTTCTTCAAAACCAAATATTCCAAAATCATGGCACAGACCAAAAATTTGGTGTGAAGATTATATAAGAAAATCATGTCGTGGTAAGGTTTCAGTTAAAGCTGCTGCGCTTTCCTAGTGTGTTTGGTTGCCAAGCGTGGATACTAGACTTTACTGTTATAATTCCTTTTTTTTTTTTTTTTTTAATATATCCTACTCTATTTTTCACTGAATGGCTTACACATACATATGGTGATATTGTTGTGTTTTTATATATGTCAGCAGTAATTCTTTCTCACAGTAAATGATGCTGGGTTTTGTTCACATTACTTAGTTTTAACCTGAAAAGACACATGGAAGGCTCAGCAACCGAGCAAAAGACAGATTGATTCTTTTCAGTTCAAAATTGTATTAAACTTTGATATAGATGATTCTTCTCTTCTGACTACAGCTGTGCTCAAGGAAGAAAAAAATATTTAAATAGTTGCCCTTTACTAACTTGATTCATGAATTTGCCGATGTTGAGTCTATCCCAAATTAGATAAGTGAAATCTTTGAAGTTATTCTGTATTTATAGAAATGTAACTGAGTTACATGTAACATGTACATGTACATGTACATGTAACATGAGTTACATAGAAATGTAACTCAGTTACAAGCAAGAAAGAAAACAGTATTTAAAAATAAATCCCAGAGGTCAGTAGTAAGAATTGCCTTATTTTTATATCAGCATGATCTGTTAGATTTGTGAAGAGAAATAAGGGATAGTTAAAAAGTGCATGTAACAAAATGGCCTGTGTACCTTCAAAATACAGTTTGTTGGTGCTTTAGTATTGTGTTTCAGTGTTTGGGTAAGAATTTGTCTCAAAGTCTAAAATTTTCAATTTTATCCTGAATCTAGATGTAGGTGGGGGAGGGAAGTAAAAAATAAACCTGAAAAAGGAATATTGTAGCTTCAACTTTGATCACCAGATAGGTTAAAACAATGCTTTTGTAGGTAGTCTGGCAGTTTCATGGAGTTTGAAAAGTAGGCTGATTAATGGGTATCATCATCTTAGCGAACATTTTCAATTGCTCTCCTGAGAATGTGAAAGAAAGCTGAATTAAGTGAATGTGGGTAATTTTTAATTAGGCAGTGTTGTAGAAATGCAGACCAAATGACTTTCTCCTCTTCCTGAATTGTTTGTTGATAAAATTATCTTGTGTGAAGGAGATTAACAGGCATCAAATAAAAGCCATCAGTGAAAAGGTTCTTTTTTATTTCAGTTGGCTATAGATGAGGCCATAAATCTGCTGGACAACTTTAGTTAATAATGTTAATGGATTTATGAAGTAAAAATATGTATTACACCATTGTTAATTACACAGATAAAGGGGATCAAGGACATTATGGATTTGTGTTATTTTTCCTCTGTCAGTTTTAGGTGTTAAGTAATGTTTGTAGTTTGAGGAATTGATACATTCAACCAAAGTGATAAGCATTGAGCTTCTGTAACATGTAACATGAACTTTGAGGTTTCAACAGACTGGAATACCCCTCTTCCTGACTAATTTACTGCCCTCCCACTTCTGGTAGGAGGCATAGAAGGTGGGCATTACTGGGTTGAAATAAGAACAAAGGTAATACTCTATAGCAACTAAGACATCACTAATTTATTCTTTTTACAATTCTGTATTTTTCCCTAACTTAGATTAGTTATGAGGATTTGTGCATAATAATGCATCTTTCTTAGAAAGACATGAAATCCTTCTTAGCTAATTAACAATTTTGCTGTGACAGATACCTTGTTTTCTGAAGGTATCCTGAATCCAATTACTACAAAGTTTATGTATGAAAAGTTCCATATTTATGTGCCATTGCTGAGATACAGTGAGGTGACAAATAAAGAGCTGAACCAAAACTAACAATCCAACAAAGAATCATAATAACTGCATGATGAAAAATTTTTTTAGTGCTCAGTTATAGAAGTGTTTTTAAAACAATTTTGTATGTTATGATAAATTAAAATGGAAAATATATATATATGTGTGTATAACCTGTATATCTATTATATGCAATACATATAATGTTTACATAAAAAGAGGGACTGAAAGTTCACAGAAGATATTATTTAAGAAAACGAGGTTCAGTTTCTGTTTCAACAGAAATGTGATGTTTCCATTATGCCTTCTAGAATAATTTTTTTGCATGTTTGTGGTCAGTGCCTGCACAGATAAGGGCTGTGATGTCTCTTCTGATTGTAGGGAGGTGGCTGAAAAGCTGCATTAGAACTGTTTGTCCTATACCCAGAGTTGTCCAGCTCCCATATTAGAACTGATTCATACCTGGAGAGCTGGAAGTATGGATGAGGAAGCCATGTAATCTATTCAGTCCTCATTGAAACATAATAAGGATTAGTCTTTGGACTTAGTATTGCAGTTCAAAATATCGATGTGCTTTAGATAGTTAATCTGCTGCTACCAGTTCTGTACACCATCTTAATTTCTCTAAAAAGCAATAATATATGACTGGCTCCCTGTTTAAAAACTGAGAAATATTCTGTGTAACAGTTACCACTGTCTGAAAGTTCATAAGAAATTGTACATTAAGAAAAGTCTGTGTTTGTCTGCTATGATAGTTTTTCATGTCTAAATATACATACACAGATAGATGAAAACCTTTCTATGTTATCTGTATAATATAGTATTCCAGGTACACAGCAAAATAAAATAAGACCTAAATCCATTGCAGTGCAATTTATCTAGGTGTCTAGTGATGTTCTTCTCCAAGTAACTTGCTTTTTTCCCTAGGATTTAAATTAGGACAAACAGGGATTATTTACCTGACCAATAATCTCTTTCTTATTAAAGCTTTGCAAAGCCTATCCTTAAATGTGTAAAGGCTCAAAGGATTGAGTAAAGAATCATCATACCAAAGTTTGTGAAACAGAAACTATTTAGGAATATTTATATTAATTTTCCTTTCCATAACTATGCCACACTTCAGTTGGAAAACATTTGCTACCCTACGCTATTGTATATATATAAAATATATCACTGGATTGCATGTTACAGAGGAATCAGGACAAGTGCTTTTTACCCCCTGGCATAAAATTGCAATGCACTCTTGGCCTATCAGAAAAGTGTGATAGTAAGGAAGATAGCCAAGCAGATAAGAAGACCCAAAAAGATAGATTCAAAATGTGGAGTTAGCTATCTATTTCAAAACTAAATACTTCTGCATTTTTGTGTAAAGGATTTCCAGAAATGAAATTGTCTGTCTTCAATATCTTAAACATGTAAGTAACCTGATAGGATAAATATTATTGTCATGTATTTATTGTTGCCAAATTATATGTCAGGAAATGTTGACAGGTTTTGTGATGTATGAAGACTGAAGTTATTCATCCTGTCTACAGATAGCAAAACAAAGCAAAACAAACCACTGTGTAGTGGTTTTGGTTCACCAATTTTTTGTTTCCCGGCCAATGCATTAAATAATGTGGTGGGTTGAGCCCCCACTAGAATTTACTCTTTTTCTGCTGTGAGATAGGATTAGAAGAAGAGCAAAGCAGGCTTAAACTTTAAAGGATATTAAGAAAGCTTTATTAACAAAACTACAAGAAAAATAAAAACAATAGTAAGAATCAGAATAAAACCTTTAGAACATTTCTCCTTCCCCCACAACGTTTTTTTCTTTCCTACTGACAACATACAGAGACAAAACCTGGGACTTACATCATTTGACCACTTCTAAAATAGTCTTTTATCAGTTCCTTAGGGAGAGGAGTTTCTTCTGCTATGTCATGGAGACTTCTCTAGAAGAAAACAGTTTTCTTGTGGCTTCAATTCTCACAAGTAGCAGTCACCCAGGAATCTATTTGTGAAGTCCCTCCCATTTCATGCAGCCTTCCCACAGCTACATTCATGGGCCATGTCAAACTCATGGGCTATTATTTTAAGGATGACGGATGACCTGCTCAAAATCAAAGGTTCTTTTTATCTGTTTTTGAGATCATCTTCATCTCTGGGAACAGAGATCTTTTTCTCCCCCTGAGGGCAGGTCTTTTTCTTCATCTCGTCTCTCTCTCTCTGTTAAAGATTTTTGTGAGATCACAGCTACTTCAACATTTACTTAATTCAGCACAAATGTCTTTGTTCATGTCTACAATTTTGAACAATTCATCTCCCCACATACTATTTCTGCAAATTAAAGGGATATTCTTGAAATATCACCATCCATCACCATGCCCTTACGAAAGAATTTCGGCCAAAGACTGAGGCATCTTCTCATTCTCCTCCCATCTAGGCCTCACTCTGTCCTTTTCTCTTACTTAGACAGGAATTAATGTTTTGCGAGTTTCATCTGTGCGATGAAAGACAATATCTCGCCTGGGGCCCGTGGAGGTCACGATGGTCAAAGCAGTCACGGTGCTAGATTTGGGCTGCACTGGGGCTGTGCTCGGATCTCAGGGGCTCTGGCTGTATTTCATTTCAGCTGCCGGGCCACTCTCGGCATGGCTCCGGAGCCACCCCTGGTTTCAACTGCATGATCTCCTGCAGCGCTGGGGCGGCCCCTCCGGCAAGAGGACTCAGTAACGGCGGCCGGAGCTGTTTACGGTGGGAGACTGATCAGAGGCTGTGCTGGGGGGGAACCGGCCCGGCGGCAGGATGCTAACAACCAGTGGGCCCTGATCCTGCCGGGACCGGGCTTTCTCCTCCCCGCCCCCTGCCCGGCAGCCGCTGGGCCCAGCGGGCTTCCTAAGAAGGGCCCCGGCCCCTCAGCAGGGCCTGTTACCCGTTCTCAGTCTGGAAGAAAAAAAAGGGCTTTCCCGCGGTTTGATCGATTTTTAACGTGTATTCACAGAGGCCTGTTCAGCTTTCTAGTGGTTTAACAAGGTGTCAGTATTCAAAACTAGCAACTCATTGGTTTTGTCAGGCACGGGGGAAGCTGTTAGCAACTTCTCTTAGAAAATCACTTCCGTGACTTCTTTCCCCCTCACTAAGTGTTAATCAATGCAAAACTAGCACAAACTGCTGGGATGAAGAGATCTGTTATCTGCTTAATTAATGCTTGAATCTTTTTCAAATCACTTTATACGTGACTGTGGATCTCAGGTGACATTATTTAGTTACATGTTCCATTGTTTTCACAATTATATGGGTGTATCTGCTTTAAGTTCATACTTTAATTAGTGAAGTCTTTGACATACTGGATTGAATACTGAAATTCTCACTGACTTTATTGAGATAAGATTTGGATTCTACATGTAGAATTAGAAGCTTAGAACCCTTTTCTCCGATTTAATATCCTTCTCCTTATTTGCAACTCAGTCTTTTTTTTCAGTCTTATTTTTGCTGTATTGGTACCAGCTAAACCTTTTCATACAGAAATTTTTCTGACTCAGAGTCATAATAGCATAGCAATTTTCTTTTCTGTAACAGGTCACTTGGGAATTAAAAACTATACATAATTTTAATAATTTTTTTCATAAAACTTTTTACGTGACAACAGTTCCAAAAGCTCTCAACCACCACATAAGTTTTCATTAACATAATTGAATAAGTCAAATACATTAGCAAGATGCTGTTAATTTGCTATACTAATTTAAAAATGCACTGCAGTTGCTTTGTATTGTAGTACTGGAAGCACGTAGTATTTTAAATGTAAGATTTTGTAAAAAGATGTTTAAGTCTTTCTCCTGCTAATAGATACTCTGAAAATTCATGTAAAGAGGTCTTGTAAAGGGTCATGCATGTACTGTTTGCATTAGTGAGAATATTTTACCTGAACAGCTGTATTGGGTTTGTGTGGTAAGTGTTAGGTAGCTGGGCAGGGCTTGAGGGGTGGCTTCTATGAGAAGCTGCTAGAAGCTTCCCCTGTGTCTGGTAGAGCCAATGGCAGCTGGCTCCAACCTACTGCTTGGCAAGGCTGAACTCATCAGTGGCAGTGGAAGCACTTGTGGAATAATAGATTTAAGCAGTGAAAAGAAAATACACAAGGGCAACTTGAGCTGGAACAGAGATTCTCTTGCAGCCTGTGGTGAAGACCATGGTGAGGCAGACTGTGCCCCTGCAGCCCGTGGAGGTCCATGGCGCAGCAGAGACGCACGGGCAGCTCATGGAGGAGCCCATGCTGGAGCAGGTTACAGCCCCAGGAGGCTGTACCCCTATGGGAAGCACATGCTAGAGTAGGCTCGTGATAGGACCTGTGGAGAGAGGAGCACATACTGGAGTAGGTCTGTTGGGAGGACTTGTGATCCCATGCTAGGGCAGCCTTTTACTTGGGACTACACACTGTGTAGGGAACCCACACTGAAGCATCTCATGAAGGGCTGCAGCCTGTGAGAAGCAGGCTCATGTTGGAGCAGTTTATAGAGGACTGTTCCCAATGGAGGAACCTCAAGCTGGAGCAAGAGACAACTGTGAGGTGTTCCCCCTTGAGGAGGAAGGAGAATTAAATGTGTGATTAATTGACCAGAACTCCCATTTCCCTTCCTCTTGTGCTGCTCCTGCAAGAGGAGATCAAGAACTCAGGAATAAATTTTAAGTCCAGGAGGGAAGGGCTAATGGGAAGGTTTAGTTTTATTTGTCATTATTCTCCTCTGAACTTACTGGTAATAAATTGAATTTATTTTCCTCAACGAGTGTCTTTTGACTGTGACTGTAATTGGTGAGTGATCTCTCGCTGTCCTTACCTCTACTCAGGAGCCTTTTGTTATATTTTTCCCTTCCCAGTTCTCCTGAGGTGTGGAGTGACAGTGTCTTTGGTGGGTGTTAAAAATGGGCGGAGATAATATTTTTCTCCTTAAAATGCCTTTATTAATCAGCTCTTACAAGGGTAGCTTGAGGGGCCAGCAGCCGGGTTCACCCATGAGGAGGAGGGTCTTGGTCAGCTTTGCAGCTGGAAGTTCCTGCAAAGCTGGAGAACTCTTTCCTCACCGGAGGTTTCCAAGGAGTTCTGATTTCCATTGGGTTGGCTTGGGGTCTTGCCTTTTTTTGGGTATCTTTAGGTTACAGCGAGTTACAAAAAATTATCCATTAATACTCTACGGTATACACTGTTTAGTACTGTCTTTTGTGGGTCTAAATCTTACATTGATTTATTTTTACAGGGTTTTTTTGGTGTTAAAAAGAGTCCCAGAGTGCACTACTACAGAGTGTACTACGGGGTCGCCCCGGGTGGGAGGGAGGTTATTTCACAATCGGCGCTGCAGCTCATGGCGGGAGCGGGCCGGGGTTCGGCAGCAGCGAGACGGCCGTGCCGCACGGGGAGCGGGTGCCTCGGAGGTCTCACAGTTTCGATGGGGGGGTGTGTGTATGCTTC
>VWZU01001786.1:41476-104319 GCA_013397095.1 Sterrhoptilus dennistouni
CTGATGGCGTGACCCACTCACAGCTGCTCTCTGGGGCCTGGGGTAGAGTGTAGGGGAATCCCATCCTCCCCCAGGGCCAGGGGTGCTGGTAGCCAGGGGTCCGGGGCACAGCCCTGCCACGGCCCAGCCCCGATCCCCGCCGTGGCCCTGGGCACACGGGCAGCCCTGCCGCACTGCAGCACCGCCGCTGGCACCCGGAGGAAAGGGTTCAGCTGGCCTGCCTTCTCTGCGGGCAGCGGGGGAAAGGGCTCAGCTGGCCCTTGTCCAAGATAACATTGTTGTAGCAATGATTACTCCATCATTTTAATCTTTAACATATTTTTTCAAAACTAGCCATTTTCCAAAATTTATTAAAACTTTACAGTCTAGCACTGCATAGGCATTGCCCTTCATTTTACTCCTGCTGGGTGTATACGGCAAATATTGTCATGATTCTTTGATGGACATTATGGGTAAGCCCTGAGGGAGGTCTTCAGTTTCCTGCAGCTCTCTGAGGGTACTCAACTAAGTTAATAAAAACTCTAGTTGAGCAAATAAAAAATAAAACTAAATCCAATGACAAGATGAACATTTCTTCATGAAGGCCTTCTACCTTCTACCGTCTAACCATCAGTTATACTTATTAAAATGTGTTCTGAAGCACTTAGTGCAGTATCTTAATGTGAAAATTTTCAAATGCTCTATCTGCATGTGTGTAGAGGAATCGGGCATTTCAACTGCTTGTTTAAATTTAAAACATGAGATGCTACTCTGGTCTCCAGGGTGTGCCGCCTATTTGGTGAAACATCTTGATCCTCAACAACTGTGAGTCAAACAGTTGAATATTCGTATTACTTCGGTTTTTAAAACTACTGTGAAGGAGATTATGAACTTTTTTATTTGAATGTTAATAAAAACCCCATTTCTATAGACCTTCTACTAAAAATAGGAGTCACTTCTAGTTTATGATAAACATGATAACATTTCAAGTATAAAGTTTTAACAGGAAAAGAAACATGTTAATAAAAAGTGTATACATAAAATGAATATTCAACTGTGGCTGTAAAAATGCTGTTTATTTCTATCCACTACAATCTAAAATAAGCCCATTGTTTTCTTCTGGTTTTCCTTCAGATGTAGGAAAGGACAAAGACACATATACAGATGATTCAGAACATGGGAATTATGATGCTCGTACAGATCAGTCATTGCTTATTCAAAATAAGCTCACCAGGCAGAAATCAGAACCTCGAACTAAATCATCCTTAAAGGTAATCATCACAAAATTCTATAAAATTGTATCAACTGTCAGAATGTGCTTAAATGTTTTTAAAATGCAGTTTTTAAATACCTACATATCTTGCAGCCTAAGTAATCGGGTGTCTCATGGTAAGAAATTTAGGTGGCTCCCAAGTTGCTGGAAATGATAAAACTTCTAAAATAATTTTAGTTAATGATTTTAATTAACTTTTAAATTTTTTTTAATTAATCATGAGCAGTGATTAAGTCTTAAATCACTTTTAGTTAGCATTTAGCAAAGTTGTCGTGAGCTGCTATTGTGGAAACACAACTGTGTAAAATTACTGAAAGTAGTTTTGTTAAACTAAACTTTATATACTTAAATGAAGAAAGCCTGAGAGAAGACATGTATTGTTGAAATTGGATACAAGGAGTGCAGAATTTATGGCTCACAAGGCCATTTTGCAGAAACCAGAAGATAAAGAAGAGAATAAGTATGTGTGCTGGAAAGTCCCTACTGGAGGAAAGAGATACTAAACATATTAAAAACATGGACTAATTAGGATGTGCAGAGAGAACTAAATAAGCAATAGATGATAGAATATTAGTTAATGAAAGAGAATTTGTAATTTAGAACTAATGAACAGTATTTTCTTTGTTTGCTAAAAACGTATAAATAGGTTAAAAAGTTTTGTATCAATTTTTATTTGGAGGCTGGAATTTTGTTGGCCACATACACACCTCCTCACCAAGAATAAAGTAATGCCTTGCTTGCTAGCACTAAGAAGACAGTATTAGAGGATTTTATTTATCCTTATGATTTTGGAGGGTGTTAGTAACAATATTATAGTTTGAGTGACAGAATCAGTGAATGGAATTCTCTGTACTAAAATGAAGCAGAATTATATAAAATCAAGGATTTTTATGTTTTTATTGACTCATCTAAGAGGCAAGAGCCTTCTTTCAATAAACTTATATTGCACAGAATTTAGGATATAGGATTCTGAGCATGGAGTGGAATTCATAATATCTTGGAGGCCTCAGAAATTCTGAGAGTGTAGAAGAACTATGTTCATGTAGCAAATGGTCAGTCAAGAGTGATCTAGATTCTTCTAAGCAGTATCAAAATGATACCTAGACACATTGAATGAAAGGTAGAACTCATGTATAGGTGAGTGTAAGACTATTTTCAGGAACCTCAACTAAAGCACTGGAAAAGCCATCTCATCTCACCAGATAAATCTGACATGCGATCTTGCTTAGTAATTATGTAATTATGCTATTCATCACAATGCATTTTTCCAGCAGTTAATCCGCTATAATGTCAAAGAATTATGATGGATTTTCTGTTCAAAATACATATCTTTTTTAGTCATACTTTCAACTAGGAGACCTTTAATTCTCCTTTCCATTAAGCGTAATTGCTTGCATACATATGACAAATGACTTAACCTTAAGAAGTTCTGAATAATTTTCTTCTTCATGCACTGGAAATAGTGAATTCTGCAGCACAGATTTTCTTTTACCAGTAAGTCTGTGAATTTGATATATGCCTGTAGGCATCAGTAATGCTGTATTACAAATCTAGTAATGTTTGAGTTACCGTAAGCTTCTGTGCTGTACACAAAGCACATACAGTGTGCTCTTCAAAAGACCATTACAGAGTTCTTTCATGGATTGGACCTGTGGCACTCTGTGATTTTAGCATTGAATGCATACTTCATGAGTCATATAACAGTTCTAATGCTTGTCACACTCATCATCACTACTGCGGTATTCTGGAACATAGGTAGGTGTTACCTCTGATACTTCATTTCATAGGATGCTTTTAGAAAAAACTTTTATAGTAGCTATGTAATAATTTTTAAATAGGCTTAGACGTAATGGTATTTATAATATAAATTTCCATATTTATATATGGAAATCTGTGACATGAAAACAAGACTTCAGGAATGGCATATTGTATGTATGTCATATATATAATTTCCTGGGTTACATTTTCATCCAAATCATTACAATGAGTACTTCTTGTATTCAAAGATTTTTTTTTTGCCTGTTTCTGCAAGACTAGCTGAACTAAGACAAATAATAACGAATGTTCTTGTTTGATTTTGTTGATTAAGTAGCTTAAGCCTTTTATGTTAGTTGTAGCCAAAAAGGCAGAAAACCAATGTGGCATCTGTAGAATTTAGATCATGTTACTGAGCACTGAATATTTTAAATAGCAGGTAAGGCTGCTGCCAAAACAATCTAGTAACAGATGCTATACTGTCTGTCTGGTAACAAGGATTTCACTCTGCTAAATAAAATTACTTTTTTTCGTATTTCCATGTGAAATATAAAATAACCACTAGTTGTATTTTTCCAAGCCCTCTGTTCAGGATGGTTATGAAGTTCATAGTCAGCCAGTAAGCTTGCTTTCTTTCAGAATTTAAAGAGGAGTTTTATATTTGTATTAAGTTTAAACAAAAATAACCTTTTTATGTCTCAGTCATTGTATCTACTGATCTACTGAACAAATTGGTTCAGAATTTAATAACAGTCTTCTCTAGGTGTATCCGGCTTTTAACTTTTGACAATTCCGTTTATCGCAGCAATTACTCTGGAAACTTCCTTCTGAATTAAGAAGGATTGTTTTTGCGAATGAGATGTCTTGGTTTAACGCCAGCTGGGTTAAACCTAAAAAATTCAAAACAGAGCCCTATACCAGTTACTGTGAAGAAAATGAACTCTATCCCAGCCAAAGCCAGCACCTGATGCAACCAAGCAAGATTTTTCTTCCCTTTACCTTTGCTTGCTTCCACAGGAAAAAAGGCATGGAGAATTTAGATTAGTCTTATTTTAGAATGGAACACTGCTGTTCTGCCTTAGGATTATTGTAGAAGTCTTTGTGGCAATTAGTTTAAAAAACCTTATGGAAACTTCTTCCCAAAATGGATATAGAACTAGCAAAAGAAGGCTTCTAATTCTTTCTGAGTCTGCTGAAAGCACAGAATACTGCAGTACAGCTTTACAGCTGCTAAGTACTCTAACATATTTGAAATGTAAAGTGATCTGTCACAATAAAAAATCTCCTTAGCCTGAGCAGATAATGAGAAACACTGCATTGGCCAGGAGTACAAGGATAAAGCATATTCTTCTTCTTTTCTTCTTAATGTTTCTAATTTTGGCTTGTTTTGGAACTTGTTTTTGAGAGACTCGGGGGAAAATTGCTGAAAAATTTGTATGCAATTACTTCTCGGTGCCATGATCTTTCTCAACAATAAGCTGCTTGAATACTTTGGCTGTAGTGAACATGTCTTGTGGACATGATGAAAGCCAATACATTTTTTTTTCAGGAATTGTTTCGTTTCTCAGACTACATGCATGATACCTCCATAAATCTCATTCTTGTTGCTGCATTTTAAAGCTTTGGAAACTCAGGTGATTTTCTTATAGCAACCAGATTCCAGTGTATTCATCTACTTTTCTTGTTTCCATGATTATGATTTATAACTGGTAGTTTCCTATAGTGTAGGTTGGTATAATTTCAGAATCCACAGATTTCATATTGAAAAATTGTGAGTCACTCAGACCTATGAAAAAGCTGTCATTGTTATCCTTCTCTGCCAACTTTTCATCACCAGCTGCTCTTGAAATTGTATAGAGAGTACAACTTCATGTATGTGATTCTGCCAAGGGGTCTGACAAGGAAGAATGAGGCCAACAAGTATCTGTTGAGCAAAAATGAGTAGTATCTGCTTTGGAAAGGAAATGTAGAAATTGAGAAGATCCCTGAGTGGAAAGTTGACACTTGAAATGCTTCCTTAGGAAAGAGAAGAGGGCTTAAACAGACTTTATCACTTGAGTGTAAGGCAACATTTTTCTAGAGAAGCTGCAAAATCAGTAGCAGCCAATTCTTTACCTATTGCTATTACATGTATAGTAGCAAGATAGAAATGTTTGAGAAATTACACTTCCACTTCCTTCCATTCACTGTATCTCTGTTACTCTCTTTGGTCCAACAATTTTTTTTATCTAGGTAGTGCATTTTGCTATCTGGCAAGGTAAAGAAAGGATTTTTAGAACAAGGTTCATATTATTATCACTGTGCATTCAGGAACTATGAAGAAATGCTACCTATACAATAGCCTAATTTACTGCCTTTTTCTGGTAGTCCAAAAATGCAGTCTAATAACACAGAAGTAAATAAAGTCTAAAAGCAATGATAACTGATAAAATAATGGTCCCTGGATGGAAGGATATGGTAAAGTGCAACAAAAGTTGACTTCATGTTGGTGCTTTTAGTGCTTGGTTCTCATCTCCTGTGAGATCTTGTTAAAAAAAAAAAAAAGCCAAGAAAAGATCAGAAAGTATTTCAGGAAATGCAGCATAAGTAGCAAGTAATTTTAAAATGTTTGGAAATAAACATGTAAAGAAAAATTTTCAGTGGTCATATTAGTATGCTTAAGAACTCCCTATTAGATCTCAAGAGCAAATAGAAGTAGTTAAATATTAAAAAGTCCTTTTCTGTCTCCAAACATCCTCCATTGCTGCTCCCTCATATGGCAATATTGAACAGACTTCCTTTAAAAAGTTTGCATATCACCTAACCCACTCCTTTCCTGAAGTCAAATATGTTTTTCAAATATATACAAATGCATTTTTCATGCCTACCTCTATAAATCTGAGTAGAATGTAAATGGAATTCCATATCGTCTGTGGAGAAGCTAAAATAATTGCTAATCCTTTAGTTTACTCCTAAAAAGTTACTCTGTAGTTTAATTAGGAAGGTCAGATATTTCTGGAAGTCTTTGTCTCCATAGAAAAAAAGCTTTGTTCTGCACAGCAGTGTAGTCTTACAGAAATATGATAGCGTGGGTAATTATGGCAGCCTGTCATGTTGTCTTTGATGCCCAAGATAGTTTGGATGTCTTTGCATATGCAAATATGTCCCCAATTTTCTTTCCTAGGTTATTTGCACAAGAAGAACGCTAAATCAATATACACTTAAGATCATTAATCTATTTTTGAAATAAAGTAATTGAAAGAATGATTCTAATAAATATTTTATGGTTTATCAATTTGTACAAACACCAAAAGATGAAATCTAACTTAGATGTGTGCTTAGAAAATTTCACATAAAGCACACCTTAGATTATTCTTAATCAGTGTATGTTCTTAAAATGTAAAAAATGGGTCTAGTACTATTTAAAAACACTTCACAGCTAATTCCATATAACTTAAGAAATCTATATACTTACTGAGGTCTCAGCTTTGATTTTAAAAATCCTGAAACAACGCAAGCATTATTTAGGTATCCCACTTTTATTCATGGGAATAAATCCACTGCAGTTAGCATCAGAGACGTATTTATTTCCAGAAAATACTTAAGGTAGAAGTTAGATCATAAGCTCTGAATGTGGATACTAACCACTTAAATGGTGGTGGCATTCTTTGGTATGAATATTACTGAAGGTGTTAATGCGAAGTTCATGGTAACAGTATTAGGGAGAATTAGTAATCTAAATTAATGAGGTGATTTTCATGGATCAGCCAGTAATCTTTCAACCTATTAGCATCTTATGACAAACAATAATTATATTGGAAGAAAGTTCTCTTTTATTAGAGAGAACCATTCTACTGAGAGATAGAACAGGAAAGCTGTTCATGTAGATTTTTTGGTTTCAGGTAATAGCCACACTGAAGAAATAAACAGATCAGACTTTACCCCTGCCAAAATTCCAGTGCTGGTTCTTCAAATTGTTTCCATGGCTACTTTTGCTTACACATGCTTTAATAGCCCTGAATTAATCTGTTATTATCTCTTAGATAAAGATCTCTTAGAAACATGAAGAGCTACAGAAGACTCCTTTTCCTTGACACACCTCTGGTAACCAGCGTGTTTTTGCATTTTAAGTGTTTTTCTGCTCTTCTTATTCCTCTGATTTTCCTTACAAGTGTATAGAGTGATAGTGTATATGTGTGCACACAAAAGTGTGTGTTTAAGAGTATATATATACACATACACATATATATACATACACACAAACGCGTGCACACACACGCACACACACATATATATATGAATTACCATCCATACTGTCCTTTTTGCACTCTGAGATACCATGCCAATATATAAACAGCATTTTATGGTGGTTTTTGCAAATTTCTAAGTGCCAACAGTATGTTAGTGTTTTCATGAGAAAGCAAATACATTTCAAAGTCTGTTTAATTGTCTTTGCTTCTTCCTCCTCTGTTTCCTGGTTCTATAATTTTTCCCTGTGTATTTGTCTCTAAACAAATGCTACTGGTGCGGTGGTGCTATTATGGAGTAGTGGAGTTGTGACTCAGTACTTGGATTCATACTTGCATTTCCAGTGGTTGCACCACTTTTTCTACTGGTGAATTCTTCCCTTCCGTTCTCAGAGTTTCCTTGGGAAAAAACCTGAGATACTTGAGTAAGTCTCTCTTTAGTACGTTACTTCATTATTGGTAAGGGTTTAGTGAAATTATTTTTCTCTAGCACATTTTGCATCAGAATTCATGAGCTGTCTTAGGAAGAAAATGAATTCTGTTTCAAACACCATCACCATGTCATAAAAAAAATTTGGGGAGAGAAATTTAGCAGATTTAGGGTGCAATTATAAAAGAAGACTCTGAGGCCCAGCTGTGTGTACCCATCTATCTTTTAGATCCCAGGCACCAGTCTGTTGGTATATTTACTTTGCTTTAGATAATTTTACAAATGTAATCCAAATGGCATCACCCACACAGAGGAAAGCTAAACTTAATTCTCTATACTGCAGAGACAAAATAAACATATTTTGCTGTGGGAGCTTAATTCTTGTGTACTGTATAAGTTGCCACTTGTTTAAGTGAGTGCTCCTATTGCTGGTTATGACTGACAATTGATCTTTTCTATGTCCATATAAATGTGAAACTTTTTAATATTCTTTTTGCTAAGTGAAAAACATTCCTTTAAGTCAGAAGCTGAAAAAGACTCTTCACTGCTTGAGCTACACCCCAGTGTAAAAGTTGTTTCTCCCTGTCCTGGATATGTTCAGTCAGAACACCCTGCTCTGACCTGAGTCCCACGGGCTCTGTGCCTCCTGCCAGACTAGCACTCATGTTATGCCTTTATCGATGTTTTATTTATAACTACTGAATACGAGGGTTGTAGATGAACTATTTTTTAGATAAACTCTAAAGCAACTAACAAAGTAAATCTACAGCAAACTACTGAGGTGTTGGGAAAATACAGTTGTCAGTCTCTGTGTTTATGTGTACAGATATATAAAATATGTAGAAATCATGCTCATTTTAATTGCCTTTTCTGGAAAATTTCAGGAAACTGTTAAGCAAATGATAAAATAAATGATTGGAAGTCTTGTTCTCATTTAGCATTCATGTGTGAATGTTTTTCATTTAACATTAATGTGTGAAATAATGGTAATCAAAGTTTTGTATGCGAAACAAATGAGTTATACCATTGCGTTCATGTCAGACTTGATTTACTGGATGTTGATAGTAAGTTTGAATAAATTAATTTATTAAAATAAAGACATGTATAATCTAATAATGCAATGATTCCAAGACTAAATTCATACTGAAATACATTTATTATTTTTCCTTAATTAAAAATACCCTTTGTCACTATTCCAGCCACAGCCAATTATGACATTCATTTAAGCAGACATCAAGTTGATCAATCAAATAGGTTGAAGTAAAGAATCACAGGTTAGAATCTCAGCTGTCTATAGTTTTCATTGTACAAAACAATGCCAACAAAATTCGTCAGCAGTCACAAAAGTAGGGATTAACACTGCAAGCTTAAAAGGACAAAAGGTGTCTTTTTATTGTGAAGGTGAATGTATAGGAGTTTATCTTTTTGCTTTGACTTGAATGCTGTTAAATGTGACTGAATATTGAAATCGGACTTCAGTCTACAAAATAGTCAATATTTTATATTATTAATATAGTAAAATATTATAGTATCCTATTTGCAATGTATAGCATATGCATAGTAGCATATTAGTATATTTTTACATAGTAGTATTTAATCTACGTTGATATTTTATGTTAACAGTCATATCTAACTAGCTAATTGGCAAGATTAGTAAAAATGTGTGTTGTAAGAAGAGAAGTGTACATGTTTGGGGAAGGAGGAATAGCAATTGCCTTAAACATACTGGTTTTTCATTTTATAATATACCTTAGGAGCAGAGTAAATTTAAGGGGATGTTAGAGTCAAAAAAGTTTCATAAACTGTATTAGAGTAATGATAAGTTTTTACACAGCTTAAGAAACTATACATATTTAATTGTAAAATTACAGCCATGAAGCATCAAATAAAGCAAGTTTGTCTTGAATTCAAAATAAAGAAGAGCAAGCAGTTCTCCTAGAAATGAGTTGTGAAAATCCTTATCAGAAGTCTTATAGGTTTTAAAAGATTATGTGGATTTGGGGGCTGCTGGACAATGTTACTGCTGTTATATGGATTTGGGGGCTGCTGGACAATGAAAATTCCTGAAGACATAGAAATTTGAGCTGACATTGGCTGAACACTGGGCAGGTTGTAGAGGGAAATATCTCTTTTCTTAGTTATGTGCTCTTTCCTATGCAGTATTTTAATGTATAAACAAAATAGAACCTTTCATAGAGGTTTGAGTATACTTGATATTTAGCTGTTGCACAGTTTAAGCTGCAAATATTTGAACAAGTGAATGGGAATTTTCTTAAAATTCATTAAAATGTAGACACCTATGGAGATTTTGTCAGCCTTTAAGACTTGCTGTTATGTTAGTTTTGAGGAGAGTTGTCAGTGGTGGAATGAAGGTGAAATAAATGGTTACAACATATATGTTGAACCTATGTGTGGTTCTCATTAAGCTCTAAATTTACCTACGTTGTGTATATTATTCACTATCTTAAACTTTTTACCAGTATAAGGTAGAAAACAAAGAAAACATACTACTAAATTAAGATAGAGTGAATACATGTAGTCTATTCTTCCATTAATCTAAAATTTGCTCCTGTTTTGACAATGGTTTCAACTCACTCTTTACAAATATTTGTTTCTATGTATGGAGTGAAAAAATTATAAAAGTTTAATTTACAGGTCAGAACAGTAGTGAGACATAAATGAAGTTGAAATAGTTACAATTGCTGTCAATTGTGCTACTTAAATTAACTGGGGAGAGAAAGGTCCAGTAAACCAGATGTTCCCGCTTTGTAGAAAGGGCATTGGTAATTAATTAGAATCTGAAAAGTAGTTTACTGAAAAATCTCTCCATGTTGGCTAAATCCAAGGAAGTTCTTTTTGTACATTTGAATTGAAATATAAACTCTTTTTATTTTATAGCTTTGGTAAATATTTGCATTCCATGGTACTTCCACCTTTTTTTTTTGTTTGTTTGAGTTGAAATTCCTTTTTCTAGATTAAATTGATCGATGTATTTTGCCTTGTATAAACTTTAGTTGAATGATAGTGGCAATATTTTGAATTTTACACTTTCAGACTTCAAAGCAGCCTGTCATGTGATTTGTTATACTAGCCACAAGCTATGAAACAAACTGTTGACACATAATAAACACAAGAAACTGCAGCAGATCTATAGTATCAAAGCCTCAGGTAATAGTTTACACTGATGCAAACAAGTGTACTATGATTCTGCATAATGAACAATCTTGAGTGAAGTGGTACCTCACAGCCTTGCAGTTGAAGTTCTTCTATTTTAAGATTGAAAGAACAAGGTTAAGTTGTTGAGTTTACTGTCTGAACTATATTGCAATACTCTAAAAGGAGTTTTTCAAAACAAATGAGTTTTCATATGTATGTAAATGTAAGAAAGCTTAACAGATGGATACTGTTTCAGAAAATCTGGAGGAGTAAGGCGGTGGAGAGGTTGTAGAGGATAAGAGAATGTTGATTAATCCTTTTGTACACATTTTTCAGGTGAAATGGGAAGTCTTAAACAGAATAGAGGAGAGTAAGGTCTTTGCTCTAAGTATTTCTTCTGATGTTTTTCTGCTTTTCTGATCCTTTTCTCTGTTGAAAGAGGTGAAAGAATGAATTAATGTATTGGTCCAAACCAGCAGATAAATAATAAATGATCTGTGCTTGAGTGGCCACTGTACCACCAGCTGATTCTTTGTGCTACGTATAGATAATACACCCTGACTTATATATTTAATTGAAATTACTGCTCCCTGTTGTCTTTTTGTGTTATGGAACTCCTTCAGATAACTGAAAAAACCCAACTAAATCATCCATACAAATAAACCATATAAATTCTTTTACTGATTAATTATTTAAGTAATATGGTTATATGGTTACTTAATAACTTAAGTAATTACAATGTTGCTGCTAATATAGTAAATATTGCTTCTGAATGGCACAAAAGAGAAACTAATGGTGCTATTAAAATGAATCAGTCATGAAATCAGTGTAGTAAAGGCCAGGCTCACTGCATGAATGTGGCAAGTGGCTTTTCTATTGCACTTCTCCACCTGTAGGGGTTGCTCTCTTTGTCTGCGATAAACAGGGATAAAAGATTTCTTTCTACTGTCTTCACTGCTCATTATATCTTTAAGATTGACCTCAAATAATTTGGTTTGATGTTGATGAATCTGAGGTCATATTTGGATATTTTAATTAATCTGAGAAATCAAGAATGTTTTTCTAAGACTAAAGAAAATCAGATGTTTCAGAAATGAGGAAAGAAAGACTAGAAAGTTTGCCAAAGAAAGGCAATGGAAGTGTGCTGAGGTGTCTTTCTCTGCCTCAGCCAGCCCTGACACCTCAACAGTAAAGGGTACGGCTTGGTAGCAGGATGAACCTCACCGACCCTGTGAGTTCTTGCTTGCCCGAAGGAGTGAAGCAACGACGGCAGGAAAAAAGAGGAGGCTGTTCAGGGTTAACTGCTGGCTTTATTCATCAGGGTATCTGCCCCAGCAGACACCCCTCAGCAGAAGCAGCGGGGGAAAAACGAGGGAAAAAAGTATTTTTGAACCCCCCAATGCAACACCTTTTATTGGGGGGAGGAACTCAGGGATGGGTTTAACTGGGGACAAATCAGGGACCAAGGGGGTATGGCTCTCTGGATAAATGACATACATAGTAACAAATTAATAACTCAGGTGGGGAGACAGCTGAAGTCTTGTCCAATCACTTGGGGTTTTTCCTGGAATTTTCCAGACTTTTGGGAGAGACCCCAAAGTGACAGACAAGGCCCAGGGGCTGGATAACTTCTGACTGACATATAACTGGGGTTGGGATGAAACCAATGAGGGTGGAACATGGGTGCATGGGGCAAACCATTATAACTTAATGAACTAATAATGAACTAATAACATAATGAACTTAATACAAGGAACAAATACATACATAAACTGATAAAACCAAACCCACACCACTACAGAAGTGTATTACAAAAGGTAGATGTAATTTGCAGTATGCCTGTACAGAAATTGAATGAGCAAAAAATATGTTAGAGACGTTCCAGATCTCCCCTTTGAGGGAGTTTTGGCCAGGCTTTTTATATCTGATTGTGCCTGCTTCGTGAACCATAAAAGCAGCCCTGGTCTGGTTTTATAAAATACTTGTTCCAGAATCCTTTGTTGTTGAAGAGCAGATCCACTGCTTATGTCTTGAACCTGAAAATGTTTTTGTTTTAGAAACTTGCTTATTCAAACTTGCACTTTTGAACCTTCAGCCTATTATGTCACCTTCAAACCTCTGCATCTTATAGATTTAGATAATTAAATCAATAACATTATAAAAAATAATAAAAAATAATGTTTTTTACTACCATTCCTATTCAGTATTCTTAGAAGGGGTGACAGGCCCTATATTCAGTGCACAACAGTCTCGGTTGACTACATTAATTTGAATTTCAGATATTATTTATCTGAATATGAAGAAAGAGATTGAGGTGCTGGAGTGTGTTGAAAGAGGGATCCAGGGTGCAAGTCTTATATGGAGTAGCTGTGGAAGCTGGAGTTACAAGTGTGGAAAAAAGGAAGCTCAGGCGGAGTGTTACTTCTCTCTACAGCTACCTCAGCTGGCTTTTTAGTCACATGGGGGTCAGCCTCTTCCAAGTAAGAGGGTTGATGATTGGACTCAATTATTTTAAAGGTCTATGATTCTAAATTGAAGCATAATGTATTTAAATAATTTTCCCAGGTGTAAGATGATGAACTCCTTTGTAACAGTAGATGATCTGAGACAGATTGTTGTTGTTTTCTATTTTGGGAGTTAAAAAAGCAGAGAAAAAGGAAGAAACTTGTTAGAATGCTTTAGGTTTTGCAGACTGAGGAGTTCTCAGAAGTGCTAAATGTGTAGAGAGCTGGCAGTGACAGATGTGGGCGTAAGAAAAACATTTCACATGGAAACACGTGAGCTGGTATCCAGTATTTATAATTCTGGTATCATGCACTGATACATGGTTCTATTTATGAATAGAGAGTGTCCCTATTGGGTATAACTGGGTATTATAAATTTCATATCTAAATAAATAGGATTAATTTCTAAAACCAGCATCCTATTATTCAGAAAATGCAGCATTCATAAATATTTGGTCCCATATACGATGGGTGTAATGTATATTATTTGAAACTATCATTCTTCTGGCGGTTTGTGTTTAAATGAGTGCTGCATTCTCCAGAAGATGATGATAGTTTCTCAGTTTAGCTTTTCAGATTTCGAAGTTTTAAGGACCTGGGGGTGCTGGTCAGCAGCTGGCTGAACATGAGCCAGCAGTGTGCCCAGTTGCCCAAGAAGGCCAATGGTATCCTGGCCTGTATCAGAAATACAGCAGGACAGTGATTGTCCTTCTGTACTCTGCATGGATGAAGGCACACATTGAGTATTGTATCCAGTTCTAGGCCCCTCATTTGAAGAGAGACATTGAGGTGCTGGAGTTCAGAGAAGGGCAGTGGAGCTGATGAGGAGTCTAGAGATATTAAGTCTTATGAGGAGTGGCTAGGGGTACTAGAGTTGTTTAGTCAGTAGAAGAGCCTGAGAGGAGTCCTTACTTCTCTCAAAGCTACCTGAAATGAGATTGTAGCAAGGTGAGGGTCAGCTTCTTCTACCAGTCAACAGGACAAGAGGAAATGGCCTCAAATTGCACCAGTGGACACTCAGATTGGATACCAGGAAGAATTTTTTCACTGAAAGGATGGTTAAGCATTGGAATAGGCCCTGGCAGATGGTAGAGTCACCATCTGTGGAAGTGTTCAAGACAAGACTGGATGTGGCTATATAATACATATAGTCTTATTAACTTAATGCTATAATTTAGTTTTCACAAGGTGATGTTTGTTGGGACTCAATGATCTTGGAGGTCCATTCTAACCTAATGATTCTATGATTCTGTAGTCTGTCACCAGATGGTTTGTCTCTGTTCTGAATCATGCAAAGCACAGAATGCAAAAATAGCTTGCATTAGCAACAGCAGCATGTAAAGCGGGGTTTTCCATATCAAGGTCAGGTAATTCCTCATGTTTTCAAGCATGGTGGGAAGGAACTAGGCATAATTTAAACATTGCTAACATGGCATTGAAAAAGCACTTGAACTAGACTATCCATGTAAACGTTCCAATCAATAGCACTTACTTTTTAATTTTTTAGATTTATTTCTGTCTTGGAGAAAATACAGGTATACTTGTTCTATAAAATTTGCACAGGTACAAAGCTGAGAAAATTGCTGTAATTTATTTTTTCTTTTTAATTCCCACTTGAAAGTAGGGATTAACAAAAGTTCGTATCAATGCACACCACACAATAATTTTAAGGTTTTTGCACAGCTAAAATAACTGGAATATGGGTTTTGTGAAGCTATTTTATTTTGGTTCTAATTAATTTGAAATTCTGAGCAACTGATGCATATCAATTTTTTGTTCTTCTGAGTTTGTTGCATATTCATCCTTCAGATATATGGATATTTACATGGTTTAGGAAGTGCTGTATTATATACAGTTCATGGTGGGGCTTGTCATCTTTATAGATGCCATATTTAGAGTATTTTTCTTTTATGTTTGCTAGAGTGATGCCATGGCATCATCAGGACTCTTCTTCAAAGATGGCAAAAAGCGCATTGACTACATCTTGGTCTACAAGAAATCAAGTCCACAGGTAGAAAAAAGAAGCACATTTGAGAAGAATTTGAGAGCAGAAGGGTTAATGTTAGAACGGGAGGTGAGTCCTGTAGCGTATGTGGCATAAAAAACCCCTTTGTAATACTATCAGACTTTACTGAACTGATAAAAGATTCCAGATAAAATTAGAAGCCTTTCCAGTCAGACTGTTCCCATCATCTGCCAGGGAAACAGCCTTGGATTTTTGCTGTCTCATGAATTACCTACAGAACAGGTATATATTTAGTGTATTCTGATCTAAGCTTCTATTGTTCATGTATCTTTTATCTTGATTTTTCATCTCAGAAGAATTGTAATATATGGTCTGTGTTTAAGCAATGAGCTTGTAAGATATATCTCACAATATAGCATGTTGAATATTCATAAACAACTACCTTGACTAAAACTTGATTTTAAGGCTTTTAAGAATTGTAACAGTATAGCAGTAAAAATAACTGGTTTTGTTCCAATTTAAATAAATAGTAAAATCTTAGCTTTTGTCAGTTTAGAAGTACTGACATTCAGAAACAAATGGTTTTATAAGATTTGAAATGTTTTGTTTTCCACTAGTATTTTATTTTATCGTCATCTTTAAAGAAAATAAAATATTTGAGGTAGCAGTATGGAACTGTGATTTGACTTTATGTAGCTGGTGGGTAAACCTGTAAACATTGTAAGTGTTATTACCCCTTTAATTACATTTTCTTTTACCTTTACTTACCAAACATTGCAAACTCAAGTTTTTGGAGGCTTTAATCAGACTCACCTCAAATATCGAAATATCTAGTTATAAAATCTCAAGCAAATACTTCTGGGAGAAGGGTGGGGAGCTGAAATGTTCATAAGAGAAGGTGAATATAGAAATCTGTAAGGCTGAAATTCTTATGTACAAATAAATTAATGATGAAAAGCATTTGGGTAGAGTACACATTGTAATTTTAGCAAAAAACCATCTCAGTTCATACACATTTAAAAGTTCCCAGCAGATAACTCAATTACTGAACCATTCCCTTGAGTTACCATTTTTGCAGAATGCAACGTGGAGCTTTCTCTCATCTGTTCTCATGTGTCTAGCAGCTGACCACACTTCTCCTGTAATGGGAGACACACAGAACTGTGTTCAATCTGCTTATCTAAGGTGATTTTTTTGAGATTTAAAATTAATTCCATGTAAAATTTATTCCAGGTAAAAAGGTACTGCATAAAGTCTTTACTAATGTTCATGACCAACGATCTTTCCCTACAGATTCCTTTTGTCCCACTACTCTACACAAACTACAGTTTGTAAGGGAAAAAAAGTTACTGATTTTCCTTTGTCTAGAAGAGCACTTATCTTCAGAGTTGCATGCCCAGTTGAGGCCTAAAATCAGAGTTTGACCCTGAATAATGCTTCTAGAAGGGTGGTTGCTATAGGTTTAAATTATTAATATGTATTTGCGTGTTACTGCTCTTTACAGCCAGCTGTTACCAACAGTGATATCATGTTTGTTAAAATTCACTGTCCATGGGAGACATTGTGCAAATATGCAGAAAGAATGAACATCAGGATGCCTTTCAGGTATTGTGAAAACTACTTTAAGAAACTTCTATAATTTAGTGCTTAATACTGAAAGTTCATCACTTACTTAAGTCTAAAATGCAGTCTTTGCTGCTCTATAGCCAGGCATGCTCATATTTATTTTAATGATGTGATAGGGAGAGAGGAGAAATAAATAAGTTCTGTTCTTTCCTCATTTTTACACAGCACTCTGTGTTACTTGTTTTCAAACTTCCCTTCTAAATCAAATTGAGCATCTTTTAGGAAACAGTAGTTCACACATTGTTCTGGATGTTCTTGGCAGAGTTTCAGATATTCTCCTTATGAGCTTGATTAGATAATAAAATCCTCAGTGATTTTAGGGTTTTTTACTGAAAGGCAAGTGAAATGACAGAAAAATCTAGTGTCTCCTGTGACTGCAGTATAACACACGTATTGTCACAATTTGAGTAAAATGAAGTTCAGTAGCTTTCTTTAGGCAGAATAATGGACTGAGTTCCTTGTCTGAATGCAAAACAAGTTCTTATTGTAAGTTTTTGCAATAAATATTTGTTACTAATTTGTGGGACAGGTTAATATTTCCTGCATTTAAGTCTTTAATCTTTTTAAAGTCTTTCCTTCAATTTAAGTCTTTAAAGAAGAAAATATGCCTTTTCAAATTGATTAATAATGCTCTTAGAGAGAGAGAAGAGCATATAGTGTGCTGTAAACCTCTCCATGACTTAAAGTGGTAACTAGATGCCAAAGTTGCGTGACTCATGGAAAATGCCCTTGCAACACTCTTTTCTCACACAAACAGCGAGGTGCTCAATCTTCTGTGCTAAGGTGGCATGGCTCTCTTGTATTGATCCTAAGACAGAAACAGTGATTGTGAAGCATCCATTGCTCATATCTTGCTCCACGTACCCAGTTCTGTAATGAGTTTTCACATCATCCCATTAAAGGCCTTCCCATAAAAAAATGTTTTCTGTAACAGTCATCTTCCATATGTTTAAGGATATTATAATAGTGCTGTTTGAGTTTATCTAGTTCAAAAAATCATGTCAGTATATTAAATATAGAAGTGTTTATTTATGGGTACACATACATAATCTAAATCCCAATTAATTTTATTTTTTTTTACTTTTGCTACATCAGTTGATAAAATTGTGTTTTAGCAATGGTTTGAATTCTTCATAATTTTAGTTACTTCATAGATCCACAGTGCTCTCAGAACAAAAAAGCCTGAGTTTTGCAATCCTACTTTATTTGGAAGGCATTCTAGGTCATGTTTGTTTGTTATATTATTAAATGACATGTAAATATATTCTCTTTACTATTTCCCCAAAGTATCTTTATTCCTGGACTGTTGCTTTAGCTTCTTTTTATCCAATTCATTTCAGTAAAGCAAAAGTAGCTAAAATACTAAATTTTGCAATTTCACCTTATTCGTAGTTTTGTTGTACAATGAAATACATATATTTGGGAAGAAATTTTTCCACCTCTACCTCCATAATCGAACTGTGGGAAATAGTAAATTTTTCAGCATTTCTATTATGTTTAAAAAGATTTTAATAGGAATTTAAATGAAGTTGCAGTCTAAAACTTGGGTGAATATTTCAATATATTTCTTGAATTTCTATACCCTTTAACACAGAAGACTCAACACAATTCTGTTATAAACACAAACTGGATGTAGCAGGATTGAAGAACAGTGTGTCCTGCTTTGCCAGCAGCCTTTCTAAAGTGTCCCCTACAGGAGATGAACATTTTTTTGTGATACCTTCACTGTTTATAGAAGGCTGTGCTTTAGAAACTTTCTGAGACAGAGTTCAAGTCTTCATCTTTGTTCATATTTGCCTGGATGGCTTTTTTAGGGATGCAAAAAATATAAATCTATACTCCTGTAACGGCATCCTATGACCACACATTTTATAATTTAATTACATATTCTGTTAAAAACACTTGTGTTTGAAGTGTTGAATTTGCTTTCCTTTGAGGAAATGTTTCCTACCTGGATGGTGTATATTGTTTTCCTAAGGTAACCATTCAATGGACAAAGGAACCTCCAATGATACAATTCTCCCACAATTAGTGATTACTCAGTGAACTAGGGTATCTTCCTCCCAAAAAGTTTGAAGTCATCCTTAGGTAGATTTAAGTAGGCCTAAGAGTAGAAGAGAATTGGACTTGATGATCTTTGTGGGTCCTTCTTACTAGAGATATTCTGTAATTCTAAAAAGCAAATTATTTCTCTTAGACTTTATCTGTCTTATCAGTGGTTTCTGACTGATTCTAGTATATAGTTAAAGATGACAGATAACCTTCCCTGCAGTATTTTAATGCAGTATACCCATTTTCTCTTGCACAGTTTTGCAAAATCTTGACTTTTAGTTATGGTCACTGAAATATGAAATACGTCAATGCCATATATGAATAACATATGAAGAATTAAATTCATACTTTTTAGTTTCAATTTGCTCAATCCAGGAATCTAAACAAAATCAAGAGATTTATTATCACACAGGTAACTTCTCTCTGTTTTTGAAAAGTAAAAATACTTTTGAGATTCACCCACATCCCCAGATCTATTTTAGCATGGCATTATACCAAAATTGTTGGCAGATATACAATATGCATCATAAATGTAATATAGATAGAATCTCAGTGTTTCAATTGCAGAAGGAATTTTTTCTAAAATTTCAATAGACAGTGTGTAGTCATTATTGTCTTGTGTATAAGGCTGACTTTGCAATGTGGGAACCCTAAAAACCCCTCAGGGAAACTTCCAGGCTTTGCCCTGGGAAGATTTACAGTAGAGTTCCCTGCCTAGGCTGATAGAGAAGACTTCCTTCATGGTGCCTTGCAAAACTACTGCCAATCTATCTTGGATGGCTTCCTCCATTGGCCACTCAACCCTGTCCTCCCCAGTTGTCCATCCCTCAGACCCCTCTTTGGGTTGCCTTGCCCTTTGTACCGCCCCTGTGCAGCACACAATCTTGGTCATCTGCCCATGATCTCTTTGGCACACTGAAATAAACCTTGCTGGAAAATACCATACAGGAGGCCCTTCTTGTCTTTCCTCCGCTGAGGCGTGTGTGTGTGCATGGACTTGAAATGGCTGTTTGTGTGGCTTGCTCTGAGCGGCTTCTGGAGGAGATGCTTCAAGAAGGTAGCAGCATTTCTCCATCCTGCACAATGCTACTTTATTTGGAAGCTTATGTGTACAGTTTCAAATAGGGTTTGCATCAAAGTTAGATTATGACTGAATTACAACTTTTTAACCTTTATAGGTGTTTTTATTGATTATATGGTCTGTCAGTAGAAATGCAACTACTGTATGTTTCCAGAACTGAGACAAAGCTTTAATTTTGTCTACAAATATCTTGTGACACATAATTATTATTTTTATTTAATAAATTATTTGTATCTGTAACTTAGCTGAACTCCATCATCTCCATCCATGCAAAACAACTAAGGGTAAAAAAAAAAAAAAAAACTTCCTTAAAAAAACTTAAAGAAGGGTTTTATCAAAAAAAAAGCCTGAAAATGCTTTAATAACTCTCCATTGGTTCATTTATAGTTCTGCCTTGCAGTACCAAGTGTCAGGTTGTCAGCAGTCTCCAGATTGGTACATACATAATTTTCCAGTGGCCATGTGTTTTCCAGACAAGGTGCCTTTCAGCCTCTTCTTAATGTACTAATTTCAGTGGATCTTCAATGAAAGTAATGTGTTTCATAAATCTCAAATACTGCTTAGGTGTGCAGTTGCAGATCTTGCTAACTCCTGAGGAATCTGCAATATCCAGGTTTTTCTGTGGTTGCAATATGATGTGAAATTATAGGAAAAGGTCAGAAAAAAATCCTGAAAAACTGAAACTTATATGTGGAGAATCATGCAGCAAATCCATCTCCATTTAGTTTCAAAACAACTGTTCTCATAAGGCTTTACTGGGAATTTCTGGTCTTGTTTCTCTAAGTCTCTATAACTGGTGAAGGGTGGAGAGAAAAGAACTGTTAAGTGGCTTATTCATTAGCTATCTTTATTGTCAGTAGCAAGAAGTGTAAAATATAGTTTTAGAACAAAGGTGAAACTTGAAAAACGTGCAACTGTGTTATTGTAATGATTTATTCTATTTAAATTGCTTTTTAAAAGTGTTTTTCACCTTTTTGTCTATAAAAATGCATGCTTTAAAATGTCTAGCATTCTTTTGTAATGTATGTATCTTTTTCACCTTTCTTCTACTTGATTAATCTCAGCTGATTTTGCTGTTCTTTCAGGAAAAAATGTTATTACACTGACTGGAGGAGCAAAACCATGGGCAGGTTGGTGGGTGATATGTAGCTTCTAATTTTGTCAGATAGTCACCCTGCTAAAGAAAACCCATTCGCAGTTGTAAATTTATCCATGAAACTTGGAAAACTAGATTATTTTCCTGAAGACTCAAGATATGTCAGCTCAAAGTGTTAAAATATTCTTCTCTAACAAGGTGAAGTACTTTAAAGCTTTGCCAGTTCTCATTTTAGAAATGTAAAAATGTTTATGCCAAGGAAACAAAAAAAAAGAGACCTTATTCTCACAGCAAAGATTTAATACTGGATCTATCACTACCATTATATCTGCTGACATGAAGGCATACTTCTTTAGCATGAAGGATACTTTTGAGGTGTGTGTCACAGATTCTGTCAGTCAGCTGCTTCCCTAGATACGTAAGCACACTTTCTCTCCTTTGTGTCCTTGTGATCAGGAACAAATCAATGCCACATGCTGAAGGCTGCTTTGAATTTTTATTTGCTGGCTGAGAGAATAACTTGCAAAACTCACTTGTAGCTAGCTGCTCCTGCTGTTAGTGTTTTTGTCAACCAGAAGAAGGGTACAAGAGGCCATAGGGGCAGGTGGAAGGAGCTTGGGAGTGTTAGGAAGTGAGAATGGGAGACACTGAGCTATAGCTACTCCCCATTGCTTCAGTCAGACATAATTATGTCTTGTAAATCCTAATCCCCAGCAGAAAAGATACATGAAAATATTTTACATCAGGGAAATCTCCTGAAAGAGTTCCCTATGACAGGTTTTCTTGAGATGGATCTTGAGACGAGACGAGATTACTTTTGATTTAGGTTCTCTTATTGTTACTTTAGATGGTAAAGAGCTCTCATTTCTCTGGAACCATTTAGGGAGTCTCATGATAACAGTTTCCAAGATGATCAGCTGACAACAACAGAATGTTGAATGGTAAAGTGAGAAAACTTTAAACATATAAGCTGATAAAATATGTTGAAATAAACCAATTTATAACATAGATTTACAACTGCGTTTTGTCCTCTTCCCAGTTCATATGCTTGCTCCATTTTAGCATGCATTATGAAAAGTCTAAGTGATATGCTTTTAATAAAAGGCAAAATCAACAAGCTTTACTTCAGAATGGTCTAATTTCATCTATAATCCATCTGGTGAGTCTGGATATTACATGAATTTTGTTTTCCTTATTTAGAAGGACAGATGCCTGAAAGATGCAACTTAAGTTGCACAGTACCTGTGAATCAAGTGATAAGTAATTTTCATGCCAGATTGATTTTGTATTTGAGATAAATGCTTTTACTCATGAGTTACTTTGTGAGAATTTGGGTATGAATTTTTTTATGCATATATTTTCTGGCACTTTATCTAATTCAGTGCACAAAGGGATTGTGTGAAACAAAAGAAATAAAGAAAGAAGCTGTATTTTTTAAAAAAGCTACCTCTAAAATTGCTGACATACACATTGCATGCATACTTTAACTTCTACAACTGTCATTGTTACCTTGCATCTTAAAACTTTTCGAACTTAACTGCTTCTCTGTAATTTATTTAATCTCTTGTTAGAATTTCTAAGTTAAGTAGAGTGTACATGAGCTACAATGAAGAACTATATTAAAATTCTTCTATATCAAAATATTAAGGTTAAAAAGTTTCTATAATTTAAGAATACAAAGTAACACTAGTATATTGGACCTGCTGTGGCATGTACATTTCTCTAATTTTATTGACACGGTTATATGATAAAGATATATGTATCAATAAATGCTTTTAAAAGGTCTGCAAAAGATAATTAGGTGCATGAATGAAAGGACAAGAAAAATGTAATACTCAATTTCTTTTATGTGGTATTTATGTGGTGTCTCTCTGTTTATTTATACATCTTTAAAAAGCGCTTAACATTGTATTTAATTCTATGAAACTTGATTTCTATCCGTAGAATCACACTTATAGAAATAAATTTATCATATTCATTATGAGCAATACTTGGAAAGCCTTCTTCTTCTCAAAGGAAAGAAATATGCGTGTAAATAGGGCAGGTATCAAAAATTGTCTGAACTCTCAGATTGTTCACTGAATAATCTAGTAAAACTGCCTTGTAATTGTCACATTGGAACAGCTGACTTCACGCTGGCAAAGGATGGCATCAAGAAAAAGAAAATTGAAACATAATTGTCTTAGGATGCAGCTTCACTCTGCCCACCAAAATGTTAAAATCACTTAATACTTCTAAAGATAGTGAACCAAAAATGACTTTGTTTGGCACCTGACCTGCAGTAAGTTTGCTTTGCAAAAGGACTTGTAAATCTTTTGGATTTCAGTCTGCACACGGAAGTGAAATTGTTGATATCATTCCATTAAACAAAGGTATTATGATTTTCTTCTTTTCTTAGTGAAAATTGTGTCTAAATGTTGAATCTGTCAACCCTAATGTGTTTCGCATTACAGTACATGGAAACACACCATGCCCATGTAACTTGGTGGCATATAGTTGACACTTCTGACAAGTCTCAAGAGGCACAAACACCAAGCAAACTACTGTGTGATGATTGCTGTCAAAACTACCTAACATGACTGGTGAAGTTGCATAATTCTGGTATCTCATCCATGAGTTTGATCAGATAATGCTAAGATCATCTACATACTATATATATTCCTTTGCATTGCGGTCTGTTGAGTAAATGTAATCTGCAAGGATTTTTGGATGAACTTGTTCTGCAAAAAAAAAGATTAACCAATCAAATAAATAGGAATGGAAGTTGAACAAAGCTGAAATGACAAGTATCTTTGTAAAATATTAAGTTGTATAGCTAAGAATGAAATGCACATGCATTTCAGAGTACTACCCCTTGATCCAAGGTGCATAGTGTTCCAGTAGCACCAGCTGGAGTAATTTCAATAAAATCATACCTGAAGCAGTATCCCAAAACTTTGCAGCACCATTCCACTGGGACAGTGTTCAACTCATTGGCTGAACTACTGACTTCTCAAGATTAACTCTCTCTGCTTTTACTGTTTCTAAATAGGCTACATTGAATAGATTAGGTCAGGAATTTGTTTAAACTGCTACTTTTAACCTAGAAAGCTGTTGCTGTTGAGAGGGCTAGGATACACAGAATGTGTTAAATGTTTTGCTAATTTATTGTCTGCAAGTTGTCTTTTATATATTCCTTAACAGAGTTTACATTTTATTAATTGGTTACAATAGATCAACACAGTGTTCATTGGTACAAAGCAGTCTCCACCACTGTTTTTAGCTAGCAGTCAGGGAACTTTTCTAAAAATACTTCTTTAGCTGCAGGTTTCTTTTGTTTGTCTTCTCCTTCTTCTCCGTTTCCATGCTAACGACCTTGGTAAAATTCCTTTTAGGGGTAAACATGAATCTTATCCGTTTCTTCTTTAGCTAACTTACAATTCAGGCTCACAGGCCAGCTGTCAACCTCTTCCACAGAAAGCCACTCTGAGTAAAAATGCTAATACTTTGTCCTATGATTTAGGCAAAAATTTGTATTTAAAGGCAAGCTCCATAAAAATTCAGTTTCTTCTTCAACACTAAAATAACATAAGAAAAATCTCTCTCTTGTCAGATTATTTTTATACATTTCTCAGTTGCAATATTCTATGCTATCTAGCACATTTTTTCTCAGAAGACAAACTGCAAATGTAGTGTGGACACAAGCATTAATCTATTCCAGTGCTGCTTTTTGTGTTAAAAGAAGCAGCCATGAATTTTAAACAAGAGCTATCTTCTTTAACATAATATTTATCTACTTTTTTATTATTATTTTTATTATTATTATTTTTGTATGGGAGAAATGATCAAGACTTTTCCCATAACCAATTTTAAAGTACTTCCATAATAAAAAAATTCTGAAATTAGAGGCATTGTTTTTCTTTTCTTCCCGATGCATCTGCATTTTTTCCTTATTAAAAAAGAATTCTGGATTTTGACTAAAAAAGTCATCTAGTATACAACAGAAAAAAGAGTTCAAGAGAGTAAAGGGGAAACTCCACTTATATATAAGAGAACTTCCACTGGAACTAATAAAGATAATCAACTCATTTACTAAGGCATTATTAAGGAGACACTTAAGGAATTCCACTTGCCTGTGAACTGTATTCTGTGTTTGAATTTCATGAACATATTATGTGCTTTGGCTTATAATGGTTGATGTTGTACACAAGTGGTGTCCCTCAAGTACAGTATCAGTTACAACAGAATGTGCACCAATATCTTGCAATATATAGCCAGAACAAACTTTTGAGAATTTTAAATGTAACTGTAAAATCCTTCTCCCACATTTCACTAAAATTTCTTTCTGGTGCTCTGTGGAATAGGGGTAGAATGTTTGTGCTGATGTTGATAATAAGGAAGGCATTTTTACAAGGGTTAGTTTGTTACCTGAGAGCAATTTACCATGTCATCACATATTAGTCTTTACTGTGAACATTATGAAATTGTGTTTATTCACATTATGAAGTATTAATAACATTATGAAATATAACTTTTTACTATGGATGTTATGAAATGTGTAGCTGTGCTTCTGCTTAGCAAATACAATGAAGTATTCACCTCAGAGAAAAAAAAAAATTGTTCCGTAGCTTTACACTTCTTGTGGATATAAAATATATATGCTTTATATATCATGCATACATATTAATTGAGTAGAACCCAAATTCTACTGAAATAGAAAAAAAATACTATTTAGGAAATTATTTTCTCAAATTTAGAGTTTTTCTGAATCTCTGATGTGCTTATTGTGTAATGATATAGCATGTTTTATTTGAGATCTACTCCTTAAATAACCATGTTGCATTGCAGTTGAATATGAAAAAGTATAGGTGAGGAAGGAGCGCACAACTGAAGTGAGCATTTGCTTGTAAATTAACTGCACTTGACTAGATTTACCTGTGCATAAATTGTATCCTGCGATATGATTTAGGCAAGGTGCCAGTAGAGAAAAAAACCCCAATGTTGTCAGTATATAATTTATTGAAGATACAACATTGATGTTCTGTTTGTGTTTTGTAGTATCAATTTTTAGAAATTTGGAGGAAGACATGTCTAGGAGGTTTTTGCCTAAATACTGCATAACCGTTTTGGTGTAACATGTCCTTTATTTTATTTGATATTTAGGTATACTGTTTTGTAAGGCAATATCAGCTCTTGGATTTTTAAGAAAATTTTGCAGGGGAAAACTTTGTTGCAATCAGAAAACCCTAATATGATCCTTAGCACTCTCAAATTTACTTTTATGAATTTTAGTGTCCACATTGCCAGGCAAGAGAGTGGGAAGGAGTTTCACTTGCTTTGTTCAGTGCAGCTAGATATAACCTTGCCTAAAGCATAAACATCCATTCTGCCAGATGAACTACCTTGGAAAATTAATTTCTCCAGACTCAATACAGGAGTCCCATTTTGAGCCATAATCCCACTAAATTTAGGATGAGTTTTACTCAAGTAAAGTGTTCAAGATGGATTGCAAATAAGTATTGTTCATTTTGCTTTTTAACTTGTTATTTTCTTTTACTTACCTAATGTGGAACTTTCCTGCTTTCATTTAATTTCATTTTTAATATGATGTCACTAAATATGCAATGCTGGAGATGTAAATAACAAGGAATTGAGAGCGTGTAAATCTGACTTCTTATTGTCTCAGTTTGCAGAGGAATATTAGAGAGCTGAAAAGTTGGTTGCCGAGAAATCCAATGAAACTTGATAAGGAGGCCCTGCCTGATCTAGAAGAAACAGATTGCTACACAGCACCCTTTAGCCGTGCACGCATACACCAGTAAGTGCTGGGATTGGAAAAGCAGTGCCAGAGACCACAAGGATTTTGTTTTCTCACTTCTAAGCAAGTGCCATAGAGGTAACTGCTAACAGATGGTCACTGGCAATACCAAGCATCATATTTCATATTATTCTCTTAAAGTGAAAATTTGCTCTGTGTTAATTGCTATTTGATGGTCACTCAGTAATATAATCTGAAAATTGACTGAAAAATGAATGTTGCCATTTTAGTTTAGAAGTTTCTTGGTTTTTCTTTCCCTTATATTACAAAATGCAAAAACTTGCTCAGGTTTTCTGTGCTTATTACTTTTTTTACTTAGGCAAAACCTGGTGCTGCTGTTGAAATTTGGAACACCAGAAGCAAGCTAAAAGCAGTGATGATTTTTTTCTCTCTTATCAGATCTGCGTTTAAAAAGGTCTTTTGCCTCTGAAAATACAAATATATATACAACAAAACGATATGTGTTCAGATCAGCATGTTGAGGATGCTATAGTTAAACTGTGACATAAATTTTTTAAGTACCTATAAAGTTAGATTTTAAAATTCTGTTTCTTAATTTTAAAGTTATTTTGCAAAAACTGTTTTAGGAGAGAAAAGTTAAAGTTGAAATATGAATGAGGATAAACAGGATTTTTCTGCTCGGTAAAGAAGCTAAACGGTAGTGAACTGACTTCACCCTAGAAAAACAGAGCAATTGCATTATAGTCTCAATTTGTTTTTGGTTTTTTTCAGCAACTTACCATACTGCACTGGATCAATCCCCTGCTTTTGATGTTTTCCTTATCAATCAGCTCAGCTGGTGTAATTAATTGTAGTAATAGCAGTTTTGGCACAGCTGAGCAGGAAGAAGCTCCTGCATATGAGATTTCTGGTGTCCAGAATGGAGCCATCTGGTCAAGGATGCTTCACTTGGCTCCATCCTAGGATCCTCTAAGGGAAAATGGTGGACCTGCCGCCCAAATCTCCAGTGCATGGATTTATTTTTTTTTTAATAGTAGAGTAGTTCCACTGCGTAGAAAACTGTCAACTCATAAGTAATTTGAATTTAAGGTCATCACTGTAATTGAAGATCTTTATTTAATTAATTATATCTAGAACTAAAATTAACTAGATAGTAGGATATTTTTGGTTTTAGTTTTAGTTTTGTTTTCCCAAAAAAATCTGTGATAAGGATAACTTTATTAGACCTGCTGTAAGGGTGTGAAATCTTATGCCTAAGGAATGTAAACATCCAATAAATCATTTTAAAAAGAAAACACTTAAACAGCTATGTTTCAATGTGTGTGCATTGTTTTGGATATTAAGATATTAATTATTTTAATAGTTTTACAATAAACAACAAAGACAGCTTCTTCAGCAATTCCACAAGAAGTAGAATTGTGCATCATGTGCTACAGAGAACTAAGTATGAAGATGGGAAATCCAAAATGGGTGAGAATGTTGTATTTTTTACCTAACCCAAAGCTATAAATTTTTTCATATTTAATTGCCTGAGAAAATATCATTTGAATAAACTCAGTTAATTTTTTCCTGTTCTTGAAATCTTTTAATTTATGCAGTGACAGAGTTGAAACAATGTCCCATCATTTTCTACCTAAATATCTCAGTCAAAATCTGCAATATTTTTAACTTAATTAATCATTCATTAAAATAAAATGGAGAGATTATCGTAACTTTACATTATTGAGAGCCATGGTAAAGGTTACATGTAGCTCAGAAAGCTGATAGTGTTTTCAAGGACTGATCCTACTATTTCAGCTAATCCATCCGTTTCAGTCCAGCAGAATCAGTGTGTGCTGCACTTGACTTATTTGAGGTCTCTGTAGCTCAGAGACAGTTGATCTGAAAACTCAATTCAGTTTATATCAACACTCATAATACAGTGTTAGTTTTTAGAAGGTCTAACTACCCATTTGCATTTTCAATGACCAGGGGATGTATGCATGATTTTCTATTTTTTCTGCAGGAATTAAATAAAGGATTAAATATGCAGAGGCTTGGATGATACCAGTTACAGAAAGTTGTTGCTTGAGTTTCTGAACAAAAGCAGTAGTAAGAAAAACAGGGAGAGTAAGTGTTCATATCTAACACCTTTGCAGCTGATGATGGCAAATTTTATTATGAGATTAGTTTAGTATAATGTGTATATTTGAAGAGGCAAATCTGTATTCCATCATACATACCTGTTTCTTGGAGAAAATTTTGGCTACAGATTTGCTCTTAAAGGCTATTGAATCTTTTTATTGTACTTATCAATGGTAATTTTTTTTTTTCATTTTTTATAATGTGCTGTGCTCATACAACAAACATAGTTCTAGGAAGACTCTAGGAACTGATCCAAAATGCAGTCAGTCTGGCACAGAGCACTGCTCTGCTATGAAGTTGTCAGCTGGCTTATATTGAAGAATACCACATTAGCTTGTAATCCTGCAGGGGCTTTCACTGCCTCAAGGATTGTCTATCCATACCACTGTCTGTGTATATCAGATCATCTGGTCACCCATAGAATCTGTATTTTATGCTCTAAGGAATACAATGTGAATGAAACTATCTTCTCACACTCAATCTGGTATAAGCACTCAACCCTGAGAGAAAAGTTGCAGACTTTGGTGCTTTGGTGAGTTGCTATCTAGTTTGACAGACCCAGAAATCTTGAAGGATCTGCAATACTTGCTGAAGTAGTTGGTGGGATTATCGACGGTCATCTTTAGCAGCATTCTTATCATTTGACACTAAGTTACATTCTCCAAATGTAACTTGAAAATTCACACTACTTGAAAACATGTGTAAAAAATTGATATTCAGAACTAATGCTTTTTTTTGGTTTTTTTTAGGTATTAATAGGTTAATAAATAATGGAACATACGAAGCAGCATTTCCACCACATGAGGTAACCTAGATTTGATTTTTAGTTTCATATTTAGATTAAAGCTTGCACTAGTGGTTTGGGATCTTACTTTAATTTTGTCCTGCAGACTTCTAATTTCATATTGTAATTTGTTGATGCTTCTTTTATTTATAGCTTTTACTTTAGTACTGCCTTTTAAAATTCTGTATTTAGACGATTTGGATATTATAAAAGCATCCTGGAACATTTTCTTGTTGGACTAGGGTATTATAATTCTTCTCTGATTTTTATGAATTGGGCATTACCTGTTGAGTTCTTAAGGAGAGTATCAGTTCCAAATTGTTCCAGTTAGTTATATTGAATTTTTTTTTGCTTGCCACCTACAAAAGGTTTTGTTTTCCCAATAGCTTGGCCACTTGATCACAGTTAGAGAGACTGCTTAATTATTTCCTGTTTAGCATTTTCAGAATAGTTCTGGATAATTTCTACTTGACAATACTTTTTCCAGTAGTTTAAAGTTGACTAAAGACTATAAATACACAAAATAAGCTAAAAACCTGTGTGTGACTTAAGAGGGTTTTCAGAAAATCTTTTGATGTTGAAAAGAAGAAGCAAGCCGCACATCATCAGTCTTGAAATGCTCTCAGGGTTTGCAGCTCTGAACTCTGGGTGTTTCAGCTGAATATTGTGACTTGATTTCATGTTTCAAAGGGTTTAAAAATGGCTGAGAGTTATTTTTTAATTATTAAGTACTAAGAAGACAGAGAAGGAGTATTTTAGATAAACAACGTAACATCATTGCTAATGCTTCATCTGTGCATTATTGACTTCAGGAAAAAACTGGCTGTACTACCAGAAAAGCCTGTGAAGCTTTCTCTGGCATCAAGGCCATGCTGTCATATCCATTTGATATATTCCTTTGTTATGGCATAAGCTACTGTTTCCACATCTTATTTAAAATTAGTGAAATCATATTTTTAACCCACTCTTATCTTAATTGCTGCTTGACTGAGGCTAAGGACTAGTGGTGGAACACTTAATTTATTTTTTTAGGTTTTTTTTCTTTCCCACATGAACAAATAAGAGTGAAAATTCAATTCCAGTGGGAATGCTGAGAGTTGAACTCTTTTATGGATAGTAGTGCAGAAAGAAGCAGGAAAAAAGTTAAAACATGTAATACTGGATAATGCTATGCAGTCATTTATCCAGTCTACTGTGAGAATAAGTTGATGTTCTCTTCCTAGGTGTTCCTAGATGCTGCAAAGGTCACACTCGGTGTTAACATCTTTGGTATGCTGCTTTGCTGACTGTAAGAAGACAGGAGTAGACTTGGACTCTTTGCTATGTTAGCTTTGGTTTAAACTCATTCTTCAGTCAGAGAATCAGCAGATTGCAAGAAGTAAATGGTGTTCTTTGAATTATGGGGAATGCTCAAGATTTCAATTACATGATAAAAATCTAAATGGCTTAGTTACCTAGATCTACCACGGTCAAGAATCTGTTTGATCACTAACTGAAGTATGGCACTGGAGAACTCTGCTCTCCTCATAAGAAATTACTTGGCTCACTTGCAGTCAATTGATGAAATATTTTCTTTACCACAGCTGAGTGACGGAAGCTTTTTGGGGAAAAAGTTCAGCTAAGGGATATGACCTCCTTCAGAATTGGAGCAAAATTACAAATGCAAGAGATTCTGCTCAAGACTGTTCTAGCAAATCTGTCAGCTAGCTTTTTACTGCCAAGCATGAGACTATTCTTTTAGTCTGTTAGGTGGTCTGTCATATGTGGCCTGGAAGGACTCCTTTTGAATCAGACTAACTCTGTTTTGCTTTTAATGCCTTGAGTCCTATGTAGCTTCAAAATAATGCCAATTCTGTTTCCTTCATCTTAGAAAGTATGTGCCACAGAAAGAATATATTTCTCTATACCTTCAACAGTAGTGAAAGAAAGTCATGGAAAATGTCTAGGAGACGAGAGCTGACGTACTAGAAATTTCTAAAATTTTACAGAAGAAATAAAAATATACCACAAGAATTTCTTGAAAAATTTTAATAGGCAAAAGCATACAAGTAGGTATCTATTAGTGAAATAGAAACAAAAGGTCATATAAAGAGTTGAGTATTCTTTAAAGTCTTCTATGAATATGTTTTGGTCATTAATTGTTAGAGAAACTGGCCATTTCAAAAGTACATGTAACCTTGTCTCTTATGTCAGGCTTACATTAGCTCCTGATTACGTGTTCCAGATGTGCCCAGAATAAGAGAACTATTTATTAAACACAAAGAACATTTCTATTAAAATTATAAGAAAAAAAACCTAAGAAATTTATACATTTTCCATAGAGCCTAGTAATGTACTTATATTTCTTTGTGGTTTTTTTCAGGGAAGTCACAAAAGCAGACATCCCATCAAAACACATGGAGCACAGAATCACAGACACCTCTTGTATGAGCGTTGGGCACGATGGGGAATGTGGTACAAATACCAGCCTCTTGATTTAATCAGGTATTCATACTTTGAAGATTTTCTATGATACAAAAAGCCTGGCAACAGTGTGCTAATTATATTAATAAATTCCTTATGCTTTCCTATAACATTTAGATATTCCCTATTATTGAATAGGGCTGGAGTTTTCTTAATTTGCCTCTTTTGGGTGGTCTTTTGTATGTTAATTCTAAATGAGTCTGCATAATTTACAGGTAGTTCCAACTGTTCAGGAATTTGCAGTGTTAAACTTGAAATACAAACCCGTAATGTGGTTTGCTGATCAGAGACACTTGCCGCTTGTGAGACCACCTTTGAGACTGGATTCTTATCCACATGGACAGTCAGAGTTACCAGATGCAGGACTTAAAATGCAACCCCATTTTAGCCTTTCCATGTGGGTTTAAATAAACTCTTAGTTATATGTCCTAAACTTAGTGTCACAGGTTACCAAATGTAAAATAGAGAAATATACATAATTTTAGTTAAATAATGGTGGTATTTGGGTTTCATAGTTTCCTCCTCTGCACTGAATATCAATAGTCCATTTTCCTTGCTGTAAGCTTTTATTCCTGATCTGAGTCATAACCAATTATTGGTGGAGCTCAGCATGTGCCATGGGACAATTTTATGCTGTATCATCCTTGACTGACTTTCTGATCACTGTTATTTCATCTGTTCTAGCAACTGATACCCAAGTTTTGAAGAATTAAAGTTCAGTCTTCAGGTTCTGTTTTCAGAGCATTGTTTTCACTAATAGTAATTTGAAATATGTCATATTATCTATGTATGATTATCTACCATGAATTAGATAATTAGATAACATTTTAAAAAAACTTACGTTTTTTTAAATTGAATACTTAGGTCACACTAACTTACTTTATCCTTTTCCAGATTTTTTTGTCTGTGTATATCTATCTATCTATCTATCTATCTATCTATCTATCTATCTGTCCGTCCATCCATCCATCCATCCATCCTATGCTCAATAACGTTGCTACTAGTCCATGTACTTAGTCCTTGCAAGGACAGAAAAATTACAGAGGCAGTACAGTTATATCCTTACTCTCATAAATCTGCAATTAATGTCACTAAAATATTATGCTAGTCTGAAAAAAACCTGTTTTCTAAAGAGACAATTTTTGCCATGAACTTGTAAAGGTAGTTCCTTGTTAGAATTATTCTACAACTGTGACAGTAGAGATAGATGGAGGTCACCATAAAATTCAGTTTTAAACAATATATGTGTTTCCTTTTGATGTAGGCGATACTTTGGTGAAAAAATTGGACTGTATTTTGCCTGGTTGGGATGGTATACTGGAATGCTTATTCCTGCTGCCCTGGTTGGGCTCTTTGTTTTCCTCTATGGATTATTTACTATGGATTCCAGCCAAGTAAGGTAAAATTCTATTTAATAATATGTAATAGCCTGTTGAAAATTAAGAACAGTCTGGCACAACTTAGATTACTATACTTTTAAATGTTTTGCAGATATGGTAATAATTTAAAAATAACCAAAATAGAATAGTGGGTATTTGAGTCAAGTATTTCCACTTTGTATATTTGTTTTGCATCAAGCCAGATGTGTACCGCTGGCAGTGGGCATTCTTATCACTGTATCTGCAGTGATTTCCATTAAAGAGAAACAGACCAGTCTGTTAGGACCAATTCTCATGTTGCAGATACTGCAATAGTTGTTCATCTAATTAAGGCTAATGGGTGAAAAAACAGATATATTCCCTCATTACCTCTATTTTGCTATAACTTCCAGAGTGTAATACAGCTACTAAACTTCAACTTTTGCCTATGTCTTTTTTCCTTCTTCATTAATAGTGGTAAACTTGAAGTCTAACAAAATTCTTATCTGCATCAGCGTAACTTGCCACCAGGAGGCTTAGCTTCAGGGAGATTACAACCATGTGAAATTAACCAAGTTTTCGTGATTTTGCTCTGAGAAAGATTTATGTCAATTTAGATGTTGTGATGAGGCTGCTTAAGTGCTGACTGTACTTCTAGGAACTCTCTGAGCTTCCACCGTATTGCAAAGTACTCCTTTACATGTTATCAGACAGTATCAGTGCTCTTACAATTGTAGCTGTTGCTCCAAGCAGTTTGGATGCTTAGGCTGTGTGCATACTTGGAGTCAGATTTCATAGAAAATGTTGTTTGTCTGGCTTTGAGCAAGACTATATTCAAGTTTTATCTAAGGAGTTTTCTTTAACTTCAATTTCACAGTGAGTTATTACATTCTACAATGCTGTAATTAACACTTTTTTTTTTAGTGTACAAATTTGAACCACGTTAAATACAGGTAAATGTAATAAACTTAATAGCCAGGAAATGATGCTGTCTTTAAGATACTGTTCTCTGAATTAGGAAGTGATGCTGTCTTTAAGATATTGTTCTCTGAATTAGGATTGTTTTTCATCATAAATGTCTTCAAAATGCAGTGGATCAAAAGTCGAGGATCAGCCTGTTCTTGGAGCACAGGGATCACAGGTGTTGAACTGTCAGTCTTGTGTTTGTCACATGTACAATGGCACGGTTCCAACAAAGGGGGAACAAGGGGCCTGAGAAAAAGAACAGATTTTCTAATAATGTCATTCTTCCAAACTGTGAGCTTTTATATCATAGAATCATAGAATATCCTGGGTTCGAAAGGATTCACAAAGATCATTGAAGTTCAACTCCTGGGCCTGCTTAGGACAGGCCCAAGAATCCCATTGTGTGCCTGAGATCATTGTCCAAATACTTTGTGAACTCTGTTGATCTTGGTACTGTGACTACCTCCCTGGTTCCAGTTCCCAGCTGCCCCGTGATTGAAAAACATTTTTCTAACATCTAACCTAACCCACCTCTGACGCAGCTTCATATGTTCCCTCTGGTCCTGTCACTGGTCACCAGAAAGAAGAGGAAGCTATGAGCTATTAGGTTGCTATGAGATCTCCCCTCAGTCTCCTATTCTCCAGGCTGAACAAGGCATGTGATTTCAGCTGCTCCTCATATGGCTTCCCCTCTAGGCCCTTAACCATCTTTGTGGCCCTTTTTTGGAGACTCTCTAAGAGCTTTATATCTTTCTTATATTGTGGCTCCCAAAACTGCACACCATATTCAAGGTGAGGCTGCACCAGCGCAGAATAGAACAGGACAACCACCTCACATGTGTCATATGCTTCTCTCAGGAGACTTGAAGATACAACTCCCACTCCCGTTTAACAGAAGAATGCAGTTATCTTTCTTGCTGAAGGTTGTAGGGTGTTGTAAATCATGAGCATGGAGGTATGCTAGTTTTTGGGGGTTTCTTTCCTCAGTTTTTTCCTTTGGCTGCTGCTTAGTAGCTGCAGAGAAAACACAGACGAAACACATTTGTGTTTGTCCCTGTGGGGGCTGGTTGTATTGGGTCTCATCCTGAGGCACCTCAGTGTCATGCTGTGCTACACAGAGTGCCAGTGTGCCCCAGGTCTTCAGGCTCTATTTCAGAAACAAGAGACTGAAAGTTAGGTAAACCCCCATATAAGCCTTGTATGCCTACAAGGGAAGGTGAATATTCATATATTTATTATACCTATCATTAGCCAATGTTCATTTCAAAATACTGTCAGAGGATGGGTTATTGCAGAAGTCCTAACCATGTGCTCTGTGACAGTCCCACATCTGTAATCTGGATGTGTTAATTCTGTGAAGAAGGTGCTACCTGCCTTTGATTGTGTGAATCCGTGCAGTCCCTCTGGTTAGTCATGACACAATACTGTCATGTCAGTGTGTTGCTACAACCAAGTTAGTAAGAACAGCTGTGAAATGTGTAATTCAAGCTGGTTAAACCTGGCCTGTTAAAACGTATGTAGATGTTTTCTGTATCACCTTGTGTACTTAGGCAATTCTAAAGGCCACTGATAACTGATGCTACTCCTTGCCATATTTTTTTCTTAGCCTGGAAGGTGTTAGTAAGGATTAGACAGAAACTTCATACCTAGAGCAGACAGGAATCATCCATTAGCAGGTAGATGGACTGCACACCTATTCTTATTCTTACTGTAGTAACTGAACTGAGAGATTATTTTTCTGGTGTTTCTGCATTCTTTTTAAGAAAATTCTAGATAAGCATCTGTGAGAGTTTTAAAATATATCATTTGATTTTGAGCCCTGCAGCTACCACCATACACAAATGCAGCGTTCAGCAGCAATCTGGAAGAAACAGAATTGGATATGTTACTTTAAAAAAATCTAGACACGGGAAACCCAGTGGAAATTAGAATTGTAAGCATGATGTTAGGGCATTATGGCAATGTCAGAACTGGCATGTTGCACCAGATTCAGTATTATACGGTGAGCGCTGTTTCATGTGAAACAGGTTTATTACACCTGTTATGAGGAATCCATGGCTATTAGGAAGTGTTCATTTAAGTATGATAAATTCCATCAAAAAGCCCTATTTTTAATCTGTCTTGTGTACTACAAAATCTGAGCTTAACAAGTGATCAAATCAGTTTTGCCGAAGGATACTTTGCTCAGTGATGTGCCTTTACCCTTCAGATGCGGGAAGCTGCCATCAGCCCACCTCTAGTGGCTGTAGGCAGGAAACGATCATTTTCTTTCTTTTCCAGATATCCAGCAGCATTTCAGTAGAGAAGTAATGAGCAAATACAGGAGTATGTACTGCCAAACATTGCTTACCATGCCAGCTATTGGTTTTGTGCAGCAATAATTTGAGGGTGATGCAGAATGATGTCTAAGAATTAGTTTGTCTTGTTTCTGACTTTTCCAAGTGCCTGCCTCTGCTCTATGCTCAGAGTCTGCTAGCAGTTGGCTCTTTATATATACATATTAAAATATTACATAAGTATATACTACATGTGAGATATATAAAGAGAGAGAGAGAGAGAGATGTATCAGCCTATGTCAGGAGCCCATCTCAGCTCAGCACAGGGCCATGAGTCTCTGCCCCCTGTGTAAAAGAAGGATTCTCTCTGTAGTACATCTCTGATTGCCATGGGCAAGTTGGAAATGGAAAAGAAGGAAGGGTACCATCAAAAGAGAGCGAATATCCCCTCTGTAGTGGTTTCAGGTTTGCCAATTTCTATTTTCCAAAAATTAGTGTAGTGGTTTGAGTGCCCACTAGAATTATTTACTCTTTTCTGCTGTGAGATAGGATTAGGAGAAAAGCAAAGCAGGTTCAAACTTTAAAAGGTATAAAGAAAGGTTTATTAACAAAACTACAAGAGAGAACAAAATTAATAAAAATCAGAATAAAATTTTAAAAACACTCCCTTCTCCCCCAGCAGTTTCTTTTCTTTCTTACTGACAACTTATAGTGACCAGGCTTGGAACTTTAGGTCAGTTTATAACTTATAAAATAGTCTTCCATCAGTTCTTTTAGAGAGAGAAGTCTCTTTTGGTCTACCATAGAAACTTCTCCACAAGACAAACAGTTCTCTTGTCGCTTTTAATTCTCACAAAAGCAGCTGCCCAGGAATCTGAATTTGTGAAGTCCCTCCTGTATCACACAGCCTTCCCACAGCTGCATTATCGGCCATGTAAACTCATGGGGTACCATTTTAAAGATGAGTGGTTCAAAAGCAAAGGTTCTCTTCATCTCTCTCTGAGATAATCTTTTATCTCTGGGAACAGAGACCTTCTTCTCCTCCAGGGGCAGATCTTCATCTCATCTCTCTCTCTCTGTTCAAAATTGTCATAAGACAATGGCTGGATGACTTGGCAGCAGTGGCCAGAGCTGTCTGCGGTGGAGGATTCTTCAGAAAGCTGCGCTGGGAGGAGGGAAAAGGGCCTGGCCCCTTGACAAGCCTCGCCTGGCCATGGTCGGCCTCCTGGGGCTGTGATGGGAGGGAGGCGTGGGTTCAGCGGCGGGATGTTAACAGCCGCTCCAGGACAGCGCCTTCTCTTCTCCCGTCCCTCTGCCCAGCAGCCGCCAGGCCTGGCCCTGATGGGCTGCAGCAGTGGCAGGGCTCAGCCAGGCCACGCCAGGCCTGGGGGCCACGCAGTGGAGCGGGGCCGACCCTGCTGGCACCCAGTTACCTCTTCCCAGGTTAGAAGAAAAGAGAGCTTCCCAGGATTTTCCCGATTTTTAACCTGGATAGTCCCAGAGGCATATCCAGCTCTTTAATTGGTTCCACATGTTGTCAATATTCAAAGCTAGTCACAAGTTGGTTTTGCCACAGGTTTTCTTGAATCAGTGCAAAACCAGCACACCCTCTCATACTGACTTTTGCCTCATCGTAGTGTCTCTCTTGTTCGATCATTTACAATTTCAGAGAAATTATAAACTCTCAGGTGTGATTGAATAATTTGATTATTTAAGGTATTGTACAGTAAAGAGGCACATGAAATGAGATCAGAAGACAAAAACTCTGAATACTGTGGTATCAAAGACTAGACACTATGAGAAGAAAATATGCACATCTGTCCCATGTTGAGAAGCAGAAGTTTCTCCATTCTACACATTTCCCTTTCCTGACACAAAATAATTGCATGAGCTAGGCATTGTTACTGAAATGCACATTAGAATGGAAGATGTTCTTTGTCTTGCATGGGTTTGAAATCAAGCTTAGTAATATTGTGGTTTCCATAAGGCAGCACTGAGATCCCCCAGGGTACTGAGTTTATAGTGTTGGTAGCTCATTGCAGGATTCCATTGTGAAAAGGAGGTAACCAAGAGAAAAATCCAGAGAATTTCTGTTGAAGAAACTCAATAGTAGCTCCCAGGACATTTGGATTATATTAATAAAATTTGGACATGCAGAAAAAAAAATGGAGAATGTCAATCAATTGTATTTGTTTTATACACTTTTGAATAGGTTTTGATCCAAGTTCCCTCCTTGAGCTAAACTGGAGGAAATATGAAGTTATAGTCAAGCAGAAGGGCTTAAATAGTCCTTTAGTAGTCCCATCATTTAAATTCTATGAACAAATTAGATGCAATATCTATTACTATCTTTATTCTCAAGTTAGATATCAAGTTGGTTAGTCTCTATAAAAGTAAATCTGATGGTTTGAAAGAGTTTGGTTTAGAATGTGTTTGTAGATATTGTTAATTATCACTGTTATAAATTGTTCCTTTATTGTCAGTAAAATAGAAAAGCCAGGCATGAACATATATTTTTGAACATATATCTTTGCACTATATGCTTTAGACAGATTTCAGATACATAGGTGAAAACAGCACAAAGCAGCTTATTTTGCTCTTCTACTGAAGATTTGAGTTCCAATAACAATTAACATGGCACCTGTCACAAACACTTGTGTAACAAATGTTACTCCTTTTGCAAAGTAATGCAAAAGCACGTGACCTATCACTGTCAGTATAATTTTGTGAAACTTCATGTGTTAGTGAAAACAAAGCAGCACTTTAATTCAGGATATATAGCAAAGCAGCACTTTGAGAATTCAGAGAAAATGTAGTATTTATCATCTTGAAATTAAATTCAAAGTAGAGTAGGTTTTTGCTTTATAATTGATAGCAGTTTCCATTATTGCCAAACCATTATAACATGGTTAAAATGTGATTTTTCACACTTAATAATTTGAATGAAAATACAAGCAAGAAAATTCTCTGATGTGACACACACTAAAATTTTTGTTACTCTGCAACTCTGAAATGACTTGGGTGTGCTCATTCTGGCTTGACAGTTACTCTAGATGATTTCTTTCTCAGGTTCATATTTTGTTTAGAGTTTCAGTGAACTGGTGATTCTGGTATGACATGAAATATGACTAATGATTTATACTTACATTTAATCTTTTATTTATGTCTACTGTTATGCCAAAAAGTATTTAATAGATACACTCGTTTGGAAATACGCATGATCTTCCAAGCAGTATTAGAAGTGTAAATACAGCTTTTATGAAGAGGAGAGATGAAAGTGCGATGTTTATTGAAACAAATTAGTTGGACTTTCCTGGTACTTGTTTTATATTGTTACTTCCCTAGTGTGTCAGGATCATTTTGAGGCGTGTCATCATTGGTAAAGGATAGGGAAAGGTATTTGCTGAGGTTCTTCAGGAAGCTTACTCACTGCAATTAAAATTTGCTTTAAAATTAATTTTTGCACTTCTGTTAATTCTGTTTTGCCTTTGTTGAGACATTTAACTATGTACTGTGCTTTGAATATGAATGGTCCCAGTGAAAACAGTGACTTCATCTTCTTCAGTCCTAGGATTCTTAAACACCAGAATGGGGCTTGAAGATATTGACCCCCAAAATAGAATATTAAAGTGGAGGGGTTTTTATTAGTTCTATCTGTAAGTTCTTTAGAAAATAAAAATGCAGAGACTTGAAATACTACTGCCAGAAATCCTCATCAGTGGGTTTTTACATGTGACTGGTCTAAGTGTGTATGCTGTTGTCCTGTGGAACAAACATTCAGCTGATATTAATGGTGTCATTTGATTGAAATCAATGTAGATATACCAGTGTTGTCTATGTTCTGAATGTTTGTTATCTTCTACATAATTTAGAAAAATAGGCTACAAATGCATTTGAAGGGGTACAAGCAATTTTTTGGTTTTTTGTTTTTGATATCTGGGAGAGAATTTGCTAGTGTGAGAAGTGTATCATGATGCCCAAAAATATTGTATACTACTCTATGGCTCATAGTGTTCAGGTTCCTGATTTGGGATTAAGCTTTCCAAGCCAAATATTCACTTTTAATTTATTTTATTCATCCAGTTTTTTGGTGCACACACTGTTAAGAAACTGAGAACATAAATGGCATAACCTCAGAAAATCTTGGGAATGCTAGAATTGTTTTTATAACCTTTATTTTCCTATCTCATCCTAAAGCAAAGAGATCTGCGAGGCAAATGAAACCATTATGTGCCCTATGTGTGAACGCAATTGCACACTACAAAAACTCAATGAAAGCTGCATATATGCCAAGGTAATTATTGTATTGTTATCAAGATAATTTTGATTGTATAATGGCTGCCTTTGTTTCAACCAAGTTTCCTGAAAAACATGTTGTTTCCCTACAAATGTTTCTAATAAGATGAAATGATCTGGGGTTTTTCTAAAATTGCTTTCTGTGAGCATTTCCTTATTAATAATTTCTTGTTATTTTCACTAACTTATTAAGTCTCCTGTGAGGACTTACAAATAAAACTTCTTGTAAGGTTTATCCTACTTTTCTCTGTAACTATCTTATTACTGTTTCCCTTACTTACTTTGTATTTGAATTTTTGCTCCCACTTTGCTCTGTCAAACTAATGCAAAGATTTTATACAATTAAATATTTTGCTACAAGAAGCTATTCCTCAAACTTAAATAATCATAAAGACCTCTGTATACATGCAGTGTTTGCTGGTAAGCAATATATTTTGATGTGTGGTATGTTCATAATTCTGTAAAAGCAGCCTTGGCTTTTATCTTTGTATTCTTTATCCCATAGAATAAATCTTTCTCTGAAGCCTGTATTTATAAAACATAATAGTCTCTTTGCAACGGCATTGCAACAAAACTGCAGAAGTGTCGAAGAGAAAATGGATTTTGTATTAGATGTCAAAATTTCTTATAGGTAGTACCAATGCTGAGTAAAACTCAACATTTCAAACCTATCTGTGAAAACATTTTTAAAAATTATTTATGTTTACCATTTAGAAATTTAATTTTCTTTTTTACAATGCAAAAGTTAGGAGGTTGTTTTGTAATAACAGCAATAAATACCAGTGGAAATATACGTAAGGAAAAAATGGTTTTTGTTTTTAAATACTGCTAAAATGATATAGCAGAAATTAGCTCCATGAGAGGGTTTTGTAACTTCATTTTTACTGATTTCTTTTTTTTTTATGTGTGCTTAAAGTAAAAGCTTTCTTAATTGATATAAGATTATGCAAGCTATACAACCCATCCCAGATAAGCCTTTTTTTAGGGCACCTTCAGCAGTCCACTGCAGTTTCAACAGGGAATTAATGTATTTGAAATTGTGGTATGCCTTTAACTGTAGATCCTGTTATTTGAGCATCCTCAGTTAATAAGAAGCAGGTTTTGTGTCTTATTTATATTTACACTGACATCATGTGCTTAAATAATGCAAATTTCCCATTTAATGTCTGTCATGGTTTGACACTGGCCAAATGCCGAGTACCCACAAAGTTGTTCGCTTGCCTTCCCCTGCTACAGTTGACTAGAGGAGAAGGGAAAAAAATTAACATAAGGCCAATGAGTTAACGACTGGGAGAAAAATACTCTTAGGGCAAAATAGGATCAAATTCAACAGAGTAAGTAAATTCATTATTAACAGAGTCAGAGAAGGATAATGAGAAGTAAAATAAGCCTTTAAAACACCTTTTTTCCCCTTCAGCCCCTCCCTCTTTTCCAGGGACAGCACTGGGGAGACAAGGATGGGGGTTTTGGTCAGTTCGTTGCCAAGATTATTTTCTGTTTGCTCAAAGAGAGGAGTCTTCTCTCTGCTATGATGTGGAGTCCCTCCCATGGGCAAACAGTCTTCCCAAAACTGCTGTGGTGTGGGTCACTTGTCTGTGGGGTGCAGTCTTTTAAGGCTAGGCTGCTATGGCTTGGACGGAAGGGCTCTCTCTCTGTGTCTGGAAGCAGGATCTCTCTCTCTCTCTCTATTTGGGTGTCCCACTGGATCACAGCTTTCTCCGGCATCCACCCACTCCAGCGTGAACGCTTTTCCCACAGGCTGCGAATGGATCTCTGCATCCCCTGTGGACTTCATGCATAACAGCAGGACAGTTTGTTTCACCATAGTCCTCACTACAGACTGCAGAGGAATCTCAGCTTGGAGCACCTTCTCCCCCTTCTGTAGTGGTCTCAGTTCCCAAATTTCAGTTTCCCAAAGTTACTGTAGTGATTTAACTACTCACTAGAATTATTTACTCTTTTTTAGCTATGAGATAGGATTAGGAGAGAAGCAAAGCAGGCTCAAAACTTTAAAGGGTATAAAGACAGTTTATTAACAAAATTACAAGAGAGAAAAAAAAAAAAGAAGAATCAGAATAAAACCTTTAAAACACTTCCCCTCCCCCACAAGATTCCTTTCCCTTCTCACGGACAATGTATCAGAGACAAAACTTGGAACTCTAGGTCAGTTTACCACTTATAAAATAGTCTTTCATCAGTTCATTTTGAGACAGAAGTCTGTTTTGATATGGTATGGTAACTTCCCACAAGAAAGAACAGTCCTCTTGTGGCCTTTAACTCTCACAAAAGCAGGTGCCCGGGAATCTTCAGTTGTGAAGTCCCTCCCATGTCACACAGCCTCCCACAGCTGCATATGGATCACGGGCTCATGGGGCAGGCCAGAAAGAAAAAAGAACTCTTCCTGGTATTCTCTGGTTTTTAACCTTGTGTGTTCACAGAGGCATATCACCTTTCTAGCGGCTACACCAGATGTCAGTATTCAAACCTAGTAACTGATTGGTTTTGCTATAACTTTTTTGAAAAAACCATTTGCATGCAAAACCAGCACACCCTCCTTTTCTTCTGCTGACCTTGATGTCACCAAGTTGTTTTTCCCCTCATGTATCCTTACTTCCTCCTCTTCTCTGACTAGAAGAAAAAATGCTGCTTGTAGGTACCATTGTCAACAAGTTCTGCTAATTCAAAGATTCTTGCAGGGTCCTGCAGCACTGAGAAGTTGATCTCGTGTAGTTTCTGCATCAGGGAATTGGTCTTCATGCTTCCACTGCTGGCCAGGCAGCCCTGCCACCATTTTGCAGTGGTGGCTGGAGTGGAACTGGCACTGGGAAGGGGAAGCTGCCCCCACTGCCCCTGCCCTTTCACTTGCAGCATGGCTGGCTAGGGGCAGCCAGGCTTGCCACAGGCCACGCTGCGATGGTGGTGGCTGTGGAGGCGCATTACCCCAGCTTTTCATGTGGAGCACAAGGAAGGAGAAGCTGCCACTGCCACACTTGCTTTTCTGCCCACAGGGCAAGTGGCTAGGGAGGCAAGGTTGACTGTGGGCCATGCCAGGATGGCAGCAGCCACAGCATTGGGATGGTGGTGGCTGCAGTGCCTCCCCACCATTAGAAGGAAACCTGCATGTGTGCTGTTTTGATTATCTTCTTACATATGTCATCACAGAGACGTTACCAGCCTGCCTAATTGGGCCACTAGCATACCTGTCTTCAGAGCCATCAGCGATTGGCTCTGTTGGACGTGGTGGGAGCTTCTAGTATCTTCTTACAGAAGCTACCCCCGTGCCTGCCCCCAGCTACCAGAAAATCAGACCATGCCAAATCCACATAATATCACATTTGGCATACTTCACTGCACTGGAAAAAATGTGGCAGTCCATCCGTACTTCATTTGTTTTCAAATCAATCCTTTAAAAAAAAATTGGATGATGACCAGAGAAGATAAGGAGTAACCACTCATATTCTGTCGTTGCAGGCACTCTTTTTTTGTGTCTACAGTTATGGAAATTCATGTAAGCTCTCAGCTTTTCCTGACAGTGCTTTTGTTCTGAAAAACTAATCAACCTTGTATTAGAACACAGAAAACAAAATTTGTCTCCTTTCAGGATTTGACTGTTCTGAATCTCCCCCAACTGGGGGAGAGAGAGAATTCATTTTGGGGGGAAAATAAGACTACCATCTGGGCACTCAAATGGCAAAGAAAAATAAAAACAAAAAAATAGCTTTATGAAGCTTTTTCTTAAAGTTATAATATGCCCTCACTTGCTGTGATGTCTCTAAACAAAACTTCAGAGCAGCTTTCCTCATTGCCTCTTGCTACGAACTGCCTGATTTCTGGCAGGGATTGTGATTCTGCTGGTTACCACATCGTTGCTCAAGTTGAGCAACAAATACCTAAACATATGTCAGTGCTTCCACTGTGTTTGCACCCAGATTAGTAAATGAAAACAATTTGAAATGTTAGAAAACTATAGTCTGAGTTCATATCAATTGTATTTTCTGAAGCAGTGTCAGTGCTATAAGTAAGTGGAAGTAACATATTTAAAAATAAGGAATAGGATCTGCCCTCTGGAAAAGAAAATGGCATTTCCTACTTCTTTCTTGTTTCTGAAATGGAGCTTGTAAGCATTTTCCTCTGGTTTTGTCATTGTGGGAATATAATTTACTTCTCTGGCTACCTTGTACATAACCAAAGAGCTAATAAGCAATTATTCATTAATAATTTCAGGAATCAGCACCCTTATTCTGGAATAAGTGTTTTAATCCTTACTCATTCAAGTAGTTCATTGTAGAGTACATAAACACTGAATTAATTAGGAGCAGTGAGTTCCTCTAATTGATATTTATCTCCCAAATTTGCCTATGTTCTGACACCTGCCTCATTTATGTAAGGCATGTGCTCATGTTTCAGGTTATTAAACTTGCTGTCAGGGGTTCTTCATTAAATATCTGCCAAGATTCCCTACAGAGGATCACTTTGGACAGAACAAATTAATGCTAGAAAAAATCATATACTTCAAAAGCTTTTTCTGCCAACGTTTTGCAAAGCTAGAGACAAAATACAGAAGATGCTTTTTTTCTTGTTGTTTTTGCCCATTTCTTTCATCCCCTGCCACTTCCATTTAAAAATGTCACACTGAAGTGTTTATAGTTTCAGGAAAAGGCAGGTAATACCTGAATTAGAAGTTGAATGGCTGAATGATCAGTCTGTCATTTTCATCCACATTAAATTGACTCTGATCCCTGGTGATTTGCATGGTCTTGGGGCTGGTTCTGTACCCAGCACACTTTGGCCTTGACTTTGGGCAGGATGTTGATTCAAGGTGGATCTGAAGTGCCTGAAATCTTATCTGAGGATGACAACATCAGTCAGGTATGCTGACTAATCAGGACAGAGTCCTACAATATTTCACCTCTACTTAGAGGCCTTTTTGATCAACAGTCTCAGACTATGCATTTAGCCTTTAAGAGAGGCAAGTCTTAATTTTGAGTGTGGTGCTATAGAACTTTCACCCAAACACCCTGTAAAAAGCCAATGCCAAATTGGGAGCTAAGTATTTATTTTCTACTTCTAGCAATATTAATTTCACTGGGTTAGGTTTGGTTGGTTCATTTTGTGTTTTCTTGGAAAGATGCACTCTTTCCTGAGCAGAATATCCAAGATCACATCCTCACACAGATCTACATTCAAAACCAAAAATATTCATCAGATTCATTGTGCTGCTTTTGTTCACCTCTCACATTTTCAGCCTCATACCCATTATGTTTGTGTTTTCCTTTATGGAAGCAAAAGAATAGCAAGATACATAACTGATTGACAGTTGATCCCACTGTATGATCCTGGCAGGGAACATATTGGATTTATTCATCTCCAATACCAAATAGTCAATTCCATTTAAGAACCTTAAAAAAAAAAAAAAAAAAGAAAGAAAAACATCACTGACATACAGAGGAATATATGTTTTTAATTAAATTCTCACAATATTATAATAATTTAACTCCATAAGAAATAAAATAGAGGAAAGAAATACAGTTTCTATTAACTTTCTCTGCATTCACGAGTTAGTTTTCTTGATTTCTGAGGCAGAAGTAGTAATGCCAGCCTTTTCTAGAAGAAAATCTGTCTGTAGGATGAGTTCTTGCAGCATGCAGCTCTCAAAGGAGCAGATTAGATAACCTGCCCGAGGCAGGCTGTCAGCTCCAGAATCCTGGCGCAACTCTACAGAGCATTCCTGCTGGCTAGTGTAAGGGAAGATCACAGTACAGCAAAACACAATCTGGTAACCTGCACCCTTCCATTTGCATAAGGAGAGGCTTATTTTAATGACAAAAGCTTAAAAATTGGTTCTTAAGTCAGCAAGAGAGTCAACATAAATGAAGTCTTTTCAATGATATTCCCTCTCAAGATATTATCTTCTTATTTCAGGTAGTGGGAAATCATCATAAATTTTCTGTATGGTTTAGAACAATACATATCAGAGCCACATTTTAATTCCTTTTCTCTCTCTCTTCAGGTCCTCTTTTAATATATGCCTGTTGATGATAGGTTGATTTGCCCTAGTATTTCATAGTGATTTGTGCTTTTTTATTTTTTTCGGATAGGAATTTGAAACCTCCGCAGTGCTTAATAATTGCCAGCAACATCTTGAACTACCTTTTTATTAGAATAAATGTAGGCCCATTATGCTTGGATAAATTACATTGCTCTAAATTGGGAACCTTAAATTTACTGAAAAGGCATTGATCTTATCAGCTTCCTGAATAATGTTTCATATTATGGGTAGAATATTAGAAATTTCAGATTTTTGTAATATAAATTATGATGTTTTCAAATTCACCCCCTCAGGTGTTTAAAAGGCATGCAAAACCTAATTTTCAATCAATACTTGTTTGCAGTAAGTATGAACAAATAAATAAAACTAACTATAAGTAAATAAGTACTCTCTATTTCAAAACCTATTTTCAATCAGCAAGCCTTAGACTGCAGCTGAATTGTTATTCTGACCAAAAAACCTTATAACAAAGACTAAGAAAAGGGGTAAATCTAACTAAGAGGTTCATGGAAGAAATTAACTTCACAGTTTAGAATTATGTAGACTTCTGCAGAGTGATATTTAGAAACAATTTAATATTTGTTGGAGTTTAGGTGCACAAGCCTTTTAAGAAGCCAATTTGGGAGACAATTAGAGAGGCTGAGGTGTCTGTATAAAAAGAAGTACATGCTGTTTTTACCTGCAAAGAAGCTGCAAAATACCTAGGTAGAAGGACAAAATGAAATCCAGGGACAGTAAGTATGTAGAGAGAAAAAAGTGAAAAGGTTTTTTTAGCTCATAAAAACCTTGAAATACAAATGGTTGAGATTAAGTTTGACCTACCATATGACAAGAATTCTGGATGAAATTTTAGCATGTCTGGACATGGACAAAACAGCTCAGTGTCTGTGAAACAAAATGACTGGTGATGCATGAAGTGATAGTCTGTAACAGCAGATGTCAAATTCTCCTGGAAGTCAGGGTGTGACATAGACAAATCTTCGTAGAAGAAACATGCTAGTAGGGCTACTTACAAGAATGCTTAGCTTTTAGTTCCTGCCACCAGTTATGTACACTGGGATTATTTAGGGCAAAGGATGAGGTGGCAGTATTATTCTTTCCTGATGCATTTATTTTTTTATTCAGGTTACACATTTGTTTGATAACGGAGGGACTGTCTTCTTTGCAATTTTCATGGCAATTTGGGGTAAGTACATTTTTACTTTTTTTAAAATTATTATTTTATTTTTAGTTCACCTGACCCCTTTATATGATTACTTTACAAAGGGAGATTATAGCTCTTGATAAAAGTTAAAGAATTATGATTTTGCCACACAAACTAATCTTTTTCGTTTTAATTAACTTAAATTTCTATGCCAGTAATACATTACTTTAATAATAACACATTTTATGGCTAATGTAATAATTTTCTTCAGGGTCCTAAGTGCCTTTAAGCCTGAATTTTGTATTATTCAGACCAAAGTCCTCTTAGAGGAAAACACATAAGTTAAGTTACTGATCGTGAGCCAATATAGAAATCCCATCTTGTAGAGGATTCCTGTAGAATAAATGAGAATGGTTTTATGAGAACTAATTAGAGGAAAGTATAGGAAAAGTTTGACATTAAGTGCTTACTGCAGTTAAGGTATTTACATTCAAATTCTTAGTCTGAATCTCTCATGTTTACACTGACATCGTACACATCATGTTGTGGGGCTCAAAGTAAAGCAGGGGGGTATCCACAGAGGACACTGCTGAGCAGGAGTTACCAAGAACAGTCTTGCCTCTTGTAGAAGGTTGTTGTAATCCTGCCATAAAAGATTTAATGGTTCCAGTATGAAATTCTCAGTAGAATTAGCTAATAGGATTTTGCTGCTGGAAAATAGGGAAGAAGAATAGAACCAGAGATAATTGATTCTACCAATGTACATGTTTGTGTAAAAACTGAGAAAATTACACTAGTTCACATATGTGGAGCTGTCTGAATTCAAGCCAGAGTCTTTCAGTTTTGGATTAAATAGTACACAACAGCTTTATTTATGTAATGTATATGAATAGGTTATAATGATTCTAACTTAAAGTGAAGTAAGAACAAATGTCACAAATTTTGGAGGCTGGCATTGTAAAAGCAAGTAACCATATGTAAACAACAGCAAAAGATCAAATAGTTACATGGACAACAGAAGCACATCCCCATACATGCAAAAATTATATTTGGATTGTTAAAAATTAACATGATATAACTAAAGAGTACACTGTGCTTACTTGCCTCATTGATATTTCTTCATTTACTGCTGCTAATCTTGCTAGTACTGCCTTCCAATTATTAATTATTACTTTCAAAAATTCCTAAAAATACATTGCATTTAATTAAATACTTACCAGTGCAAACAACACAGGTAGCTTCTTAGCATCTCTTCATCTCTATCTTCAAGTTCTCCTTCAAGGGAGCTCTTTCCACTTTCATCTGAGGCCAAGATTCAGGTGTAAGAAGAAATTTGTGTGAAAGTGCTTTACCATAGGAAGGGTGGCATTGTATGGGCTAAAGAAGGTGAAAGCTGAGCATTACATTTTTCCTCATTTCAAGCATCAGAGTGATATTCTCATGTAATATAGGTGAATTTGTCTCGGATTTTCAGTTTGCTACCAAACGTGCTGGATACAAAGTTAGAAGTCAGGTTCTGGTATTAATGGGACATGCCCAAATTCCCTCGCCCCTGCGGTCCAGCCCTGGCTAGCATTAGACCTCAGGGGGAAACCTGGACTAGGACAAAGATAAAAGACAAAAAGCTGCTCTTAATTCTCATGGGACACAGTCCCACAATTTAATATAGAACCTACACCACAGAGCCCAGGAGGAGAAAGAGGTGGAGACCCCACCCCGTGCAGGGAGTTTCAGACCCTAGGGAAGAGCAGGAGGGGAGGGTGTCTTTTGACCAATGGGGACTGACGCAGGGGGAGGTGAGCTATAGGGGGTATCAGGTGAGTGAGATGCAAAGGTACATGGGAAGGTGCAACCAATAACAAAATGAGCTAACTACTTAGTGCAATACAACAGAGAGATACACTGTTTTTATGACTTAACTCGAAAAGAATTGCAAAACTGCATATACAGATTGAAATCTTTAATACTTTAAATAAATACCTGTTTTGCCCATATTCAGTGTGACTAACATAGTTTCTCTCTGCGGTGTATGTGGATGTAATTTACTCACATAATGGATAAAACCTGATTGCAACATTCACAGACAGTGAGATAATTCCATTCCGTCAATGTGATCCACAGTCTCCACACTAATTAAAGCATTTTAGCAGAGCATAATAACAAGGACTTATCTCAGATCTGTAGTTTTCTCTGCACTTTATTTTGTTTATTCCATGCCTTTACAATTGTTTCTTTAACATATTCTTTCTTTCTATTTAGACATGTCTGGTAATTGCAAACAGATAAACGATGCAATTATTTGCTTTATACTGCCATAATTTTACTCTTTAGCTGGACAGAAGTGGACCATGCTTTTTAGGATACTTATATGCATATCAGAGATAATTCCTTTCCTCTTATGTTAAGTATTTCTTCTATCTAATCTATACTGAAACATGTTAAATAATTTCTACAGATCTAGCCTGCAATTCAAACAACAGATTGGTTTGACAGAGGAATAGAAGCTTGTCATCTTTTTTTTCCCATTGATAGTGATATTAAATCAGTGTCATCTAGTCAAAGGTTAGATGTAGCTCCTTTTACTCATTAATTCCGTTCTCCCCAGAAAACTTCAAGTAATGCAAATTAAATAATCCAAGTAAACCTAATTACTCCTGTCATAGTCACTGAAGAAGGTACAAATGAAAATCTGGGAAAATAATGACCTGAGTTTTTTATCAGATAGAATTTATATTTGAATAGAATAGTTTCACTTCCAAGTAGTTAAGCTGAGGAACTTTTTTTTGTATTGATATTAAAATGTCATTGTAGTCCTAGTCAAATTTTTCTCTGTTACATTGTTGACCAAAGTTACACAAAGCAGAATCTTACCTGGGTGCTGTTTATCTATATTATTTCTAAGAAAGCAAGTATAATATCCTTCCAGGAAACCCGTAAGTTGATCATTTAATTACAAAGTAGAGGAGTGATCCTCTGCTACTGAGCCCTGCCTGTTGTATATTATTGTATCTTTTGGTTTTTTCTTACTTTTCAATATATTGTTTACAGAGCAATGGCTGTAAGGTAACTGCCTGGTTGTTTCAGAAAAAATGACACGGGTGTAGATAACAAGCAAGAATATAATCTGAAGCAAGCATTACAATGACGGATGGGGGATAGTGTGATGTCAGCCATTGGAATGCCATCAGATGGGCACCCTGCACTCCCTTCCTCTGTCTTGTCTGCTGTGCTGGTTTTGTCATCTGATGCACCACTGAAACTCATATCATATAGTTCAAGAGAGTTGTTTTAGTAAAGAACTGAAGGAATAACATAGTTATTTTTTTTATATATGGCTTGAGAGATTTGAATCACTATATACTGGGTACCTCATGGTTTACTTCAGCAGTGCCTCACATGTCCTTTGGTGCATTAGGGCTTTCTGACATATGGAAAAGCAAAAGATGAGGGCCCTGATTAATGATTTTTTTAAGATAACTTATGTCTTCCCAGCAACATCCATTCAGCACCACATGGATGGTCAACTTTAAAAACTGCTTCTTAATCTTATGTTCTGACAGCTTTCAGCTCTTGCATTTAGGCTGGAATGGGCATATTGCCAGAATATGTTTTGATTTTACTTTCTATGAGAAGAGAGGTGTGTAGCCTCTCAGTATTTGTTTAAACATTTTAAAATAAGGTCCAGGACCATGATAGAGATATTTGGACTGTGATTGCACTCCAATACCTGCGGTGGTCTGGTCCTTCTCAGTACCCCTGTCTGCGTTGCCTGGCCAGCCCTGGCACCGGACACGCAGTGAAAGGTATGGTTCTGTGTGCTAAGATACATCCCCGATCCTTTTGGGTTCTTGCCTTCAGCAGAAGCATGAGCAATGGTGAAGAATAAAGGAGGACTCTTGTGAGAAATTCAACTGGGGTTTATTAAGCCCGTGAGGGACTTGTACACAACCAAGGGGATAGCCCACGAAAAAGCGAGTTTTCTCCCTTGTACTGCTCCTTAAGTATGGGGGTGGGGAATGGGGAAGGGGACAGCCTGGAACCAATCCAGAAAGGGGGGGGAGTGACCCAGAACACAAAGGACAATCAATAGCACCAATCAATAAATCCAGGGGAGCGGAGAACAGGGCCCCTGCCGATCCCTCGACATCTTCACTAGAATTTTCCAGACTTCAGGGCAAGGCTGTTAAGTGATGGACAGGACCCATAATTTTGATTGACACTGGACAATCCCTCAGGAGAAACCAAGAAGGGTTCAACAAGAGGTACATGGGACAAACCGTTGTAAAACAAAGAACAGATGGATACTGAAACTGGTAAAACCAAAAATGCACCACAACAAACACCAGTTTTTGTATACTCATGGAGAAGACAAAATCATTCATCTTTTTAAACCTCTTAAAAATATTTTTACTTCTGAAAACAGATGTAACTTCATCCTTAATTTTGTAATTGACATTGGATGACTAAAGTGTCTAGCTTTTTTCAGTTAATCAAGGTTTGGCAGATCTTTTGAGCTATGGTTTTGAACTTGCCCACAATTCTTTGAACAAGTTCACTGATACAGGATATCATTTTCCTGATATTTCAGAGGTTAAAAAAATTACTTGTAAGGAGGACATACAGTGTTAAAAGGCATATTGGTTATGGTAAAATTTAAAAATAATAAATTAATGTCAGTTGAAAGGTAGTTTGACTGGAGTTAACGATAACCTAATGATTCAGTAAGACAAGACTATTTAAGCAGCCCTGCACAGAAATTATAAATGTTCTTGTGCAAAACACTTGTACTCTTCCTTACTTGGGTCACTTCTTGTATCATCATAAAGCCATCTGTGGGAAAATGACTCAGCCTCTTCATAGCATATATAAAATATCCAACCAGGCCAATTAATACAGATCCCAAAATGGCTCCTACAATGATGCCAACCATTACGTCTTCTTTGTTGTTTTTGTCTGGGAGAAAACGAAACAAAGATGAAGCAGTTGAATGTAAATAATAAATCTATAAAACTGTGAGTGAGACTTTTCAGCAGGGATCTGAAACTTTACAAACTATGAGTAAACCAGCCTCTCTGCAGAAACTTTCTGCCTTTGTAAAAGAAAACAGACCACCCTGAGGTTTGGGGGAATAATGGGGTTTTAGGAAAAATAAAAAAGCAGCTAAATGAGTTTTTAGTCAAATAAAAAGGTTTCAGGTTTAAGTAGTGAGTTAACCACTATTTTTAATTAAATAAAAAAGCAGTAATCATTCTTTGAGTGCAATTATTTGTAAGCATGTAAGCCAGCAGTTAAAATTGCAGCCTCTGAATTTCAATTTTTGTGTGTGCAAAGTTAAAAATTCATTAATGCTTCTTGCACCTATTCGATTAGCAGAATAAATGCATTTCTTCAAGATTTTCCCACAAACTTCATTAAAGTTTTCTTCAAGGCATTCAGTTTTTCTTGGAAAAAACTCGCTCTCCAACTCTCCTTCCTTTTTAATGTTATCTAAAAATCACATACATAGCAATTATTAGCTATGATGGGAAACATGAAAGTCTGATGATCCTTCAGTTCTTAGTACAAATTGTACTTTCAGTCCTGTGTTAAAAGCTTGAAAGCGAATTAATGCAAAAAATTACTGTGCCTTTTAATCTTTTCTTTTCCTGAAGACCTGATTCAGAATAGCAGGATAGAAAAGCACTGTGACAGTTTTATGTTCTGTTGTTTTCCCACGCATACTTAACTTGTTAATGAAATGCATAATGAGTAATTCTTTTGGAAGTATTTATAACAAGTCATCTTTGGTAACAAAAGCTTCTGAACTGTAATAAGTTGATGTGCTGTATGTTTTAAGTCTAATTTCTACACATCTGCTGTCCAGTGTAAATAGGTAATATTTTACATTCCAGTAAAATAGGTAAATTGGTAAATAGGTAAAATTTTACATTCCAATGTAAATAGGTAATACCTGTTACTAGGTTCTCCCACTCTGGGAAGTGTTAAATAATGAATTAAAGAGTAAATAATTTGAAAAATACAAGTTTCATTTTTTGTGAGCTTTAGTTTTAGTCTGTACTAGGTCACTTGTAAGTTCACATGTCTCAATTTTAAAAAAGGATTTTTTTCAGCATTATAATTTTATTAACCAGTTCAATAAACTTTAGTTAGACTTTAGTTAGATCCTTACCTTCATTGGCATCTTTTGGATTAGGTGATGCAGTAGTAGGGTTGCTGAAATTATGATTTAACTTTGTTGTCTGGTGAATGTGGTTGAAATTTGGGGTAGGACTGTCTTGTTTCACCATGGGTGATGTCAGAATGACACTGATGAGGAACAACATGGTGGGTTTGATTGAAGAGTTATCACTGGGAAGCACTAAAACCCTAAGAGTAGTGTAGATGACTGTGGGATGACTTGGTGTCACTGTGGAAGTAGATGTAGCTGCAGCACTTTTGCTCACTTCAGAAAAGTCACCTGTTGTTCTAAATGTTGCTGAAGACATTGGGCTTCTGTGGATATTTATTGTTGAGTTATTTATTGCATTTTTGGACACCTTTGAAGAGAAGGTGGTGCCATCAGAGGACCTCAGGAATATGCCTTTTGCCCCACTGATAATTTCTGTTCTTTTCATTACTTTCTCTTTGGCACTGGCAGCTGCTGGTGCATCATGACTTATGGTAGATGGACTTACTGTGGTAGTCATATGCAGGACAAATTTCTATGAAGTTAGTTGCACTGGGGACTGATTTTTTTTTTTTTTTTTTTTTTTTTTTTTTTTTTTTTTTTTAATTGAGCTATTTTCTTCACTTGTTTCTTGTACTTCTCCAGCCTCAGAATTGCTTCTGTTCCATTGCAGTCTTACAAGCAGAAAAATGAGAGTCATTCTACAAGAGGGTTGCATGGTGTTGAGTTCAAAGTTTGTTTCATGCAGAACCTGCAAGAAATTCACTTTCGTTTATGATTTTATTTAACCAAACCAAGTTACTCAGTGAAGACCCAAATAAGTTGTTAAAAAAAGTTAGTGTTATACAATAGAAATCTCACAGATTCACTGTCGAGCTATTCACGGGTTTAGGGTCTTAAAAAGCCAAGAGCATTTTCTGACTATTACAAAGTTGTTTATTATATAAATGCATCACTCTCAAAAGCAAAGAGTAAGTATGTAGTCTTTTACTAAAAGTTTTAAGGCTTAAGGTTGCAGTGGGGCATAAAAGCAGATTGACAGAGTCCCAGCCACGGGGGCAAGGCAGACTGACAAGGAGTCCCAGCCATGGGGGTAAGGCAGATTCCCAGCCCATTGTCCCGTTCCCAAGCAGCGTTCTTTGTGGCAGCAGTCACAACGGCAAAAGCTACTGCAGCAGCAGCAGCAGCAGCAGCAGCACCCCCAAGCGATAATACCTGACAAAGTCCTGACAGCGGCTCCCTGGCAGCAGTTCCCTGGCAAAGCCCTGTTCTTCCTTGTTGTAGATGGTAAGAGGGTGGATCAATCAATCAAAAAAAACGAATCAATGCCATTGCCCCAAAAACCAGGGGATTTTTATCCATAAACCATAAATTGCATATTCATATCCCTATCTATAGGTTACCCAATCCGCTAAGAGCACAATTCTAAAACATTCGTTCTACACCAATCTAAGCCTAATTCTGAAAGTACATAAAACTACAAAAAACTACAAAAGATAGTATCAAACCTTACACAAAACCTATGCATATAGTATATCTGTTAGTGCTAAAGGTTCTATCATATAGCATATCTATTAATGTTAAAGGTTCCATCTCATTCACATAAAAATTGTACCTGCTCTATCTAGTATTGTAAGCAACGTTCTACTATGTTTTTGTTATGTCTAAAGCTAAGTTACCAGGCCTTAGGTTTCTGCGCCTTGTGCTGGCTGGCAGCTTCTTAAGACACTTAAAGTATATTTACTTAACTAAAATCTAAATTTCTACTTCATGTTTACATGGCCTAATGTATTTTAATTTCTCTAAAAGCTTTAATTCAACCCCTGCATTTTCCTCTCTCCCTGGGGAACGCAGGGAGATATATACTTCAACAATTTACCACATGTTGATGTTGGAAATGCTATGTCCCTAAGTGTTAATGGCATAAGAATCACCTAAAATAATACTGATGATCAACAAAATTGATCTCATCTTGATCAATATCAATTGCAATATTCATCTCAGTGTGCTTATGGATATGGTGTAGGGTAGCTCACATGACTGGAATGTTGTCATGGAGGGCTACACACTGTTTAGGAGAGATAGACCGGGAAGGGCATGGTGTCAGAGTTGCCCTGGGTGAGGCAAGACTTGGAATGTATTCAGCTCTGACTTGGGGTAAATGAGAAGTAAGTCTAGAGCTTATGGGTCAGGATAAAAGGGGTTACTCGTAAGGGTGACACTGTTGTGGATGTTTGCTACAGGCCAGCTGATCAGGAAAAAAAGAATGGATGAGGTCTTCTGTAAGACAGCTTGAAGCAGCCTCAAAGTCACAGCACTGGTTCTTGTGAGGGACTTTAACTACCTTGTTAAAGTAGTTTAAGTGTTCACTGCTGGAGAAGCAACACAGCAAAGCACAAACAGTCCAGGAGATTCCTGGAAAGAATTGATTACAACTTTCTGAAACAGGTAGCAGAGGATTACCCAAGGAGTGGCATGTTGCTTGACCTCATACTAATAAACAGGGAAGTCTTGTTGGAAGTGTTAAGGTTGGGAGTAGCCTTGGCTGCAGGGATCGCATGATTGTGGAATTCTGTACTGGATAAAGAGGAAGCAAGGCAGTAAGTAAAATTACAATCATGATATTCAAGCAAGCTAAAATTAGCCTCTTTAGGGATCTCTTGAGAATAGTCCATGAAGGGAAGAGGGGTCTAAGAGAGCTGATATTCAAGGACCACTTTCTCCAGGCTCAAGAATTACGCATCCTGATGAGAAAGGAATCAGGCAAAGTGGTCAAGAGACCTGTGTGAATGAATAAAGAATTCCTGTCTAGCATAAGCAGAAAATACACAGGACATTGAAGCAGGGTCAGGTCACTTGGAATGCATATAGAGAGGCTATCAGAGTAAATAGAAATGAAACAAGGAAGGCCAAGGCCCATCTGGAATTAAATCTGGGCAAGGCTTATTCAAAGGTTTTTCTATAACAAAAGGAAAACTAAGGATCATATGGCCCATTACTAAATGGAGGGGGGAGGGGGGTGGGACTTGTAGCTGAAGACACAGAAGAGGCAGAGCTACTGAGTGTCCTCTTTGCATTGGTCTTCACTGACGTGACCACTCTTTGGGAATCTCTGTCACAGGTGCCCAGGGTAAAAGAAGGTCAGTTTCCTTGTTCAAGTACAATGAGGTTAGAGAACCCTTAGACAAACCTGACATCCATGGGTACATGGGCCTTGACGGGATGCATCTGCAAGTGCTGAGAGAGTTGGCAGACACCATAGCTAGGCTGTTCACAAACACTTTGAAAGGTCTTGGTGATTAGGAGAGGTGCCTGAAGACTGAAAGAAAGCAAGTGTCATCCCAATCTTCAAGCAAGGGAAAGAAGGAGGACCCAGGAAACTACTTACCAGTCAGCCTTACCTCAATCCCAGAGAACTGTAATGAGTGGCACAGAGTCTAGTTGGAGGCCTGTCACTGGTGGTGTCCCCAAGTTTCAGTACTGGTCCCAGTATTGTTTAACTAATCAATGGCTTGAACAAAGGGGCAGATGCCCCCTCAGCAAGTTTGCTGACGGCACAAAGATGGGAGAAATGGCCAATACCCCAGAGTGCTGTGCATCCCTTCAGAGGTACCTCAACAGGTTGGAGAGATGCACAGAGAAGAACTGCCTCAAATCCAACAAAGGGTAAGAACACAATTACCCTACACCTGGGGAGGAATAACCCCCTGCACCAGTACAGGCTGATGACTGATCTGCTGGAAAGCAGCTTTGTGGAAAAGGAGCTGGGGGTCCTGGTGGACAACTAATAGAAAGATCCTGTTGGGATTGTCCATGAGCCAGCACAGTGCCCTATGGGCAAGAAGGCCAAAGGTATCCTGTGGTGTGTTAGGGCAAACATTGCCAGCAGATCGAGGCTGGTGATCCTGTCCCTCTACTCAGCCCTAGTGAGGCACATCTGGAGTGCTATGTCCTGTTATGGACTCCTCATTTCAAGAAAGACAAGGAGCTCCTGGGGTGGCTCTAATGGTGGGCTATGAAGATTATTAAGGGGCTGGAGAATCTCTCTTAACAGGAAAGGCTGAGGGAGCTGAGTCTATTCATCCTTGAGGAGAGATGACTGAGGAGATTTGTTCTAAGTATCATATTCATATCTAATTATCTGAAGGGAGGGTATTAGGAGGATGCAGCCAGTATCTGCTCAATGACAAACAATAGGACAAGATGCAATGAGCAGAAACTAACGCACAGTAATTTTCACCTGAAATGTGTGGAAGGATTTCTCTCCTGCTTGCACTGGAAGAGGTTGCTCTAGGAGGTTGTGGAGTCTCCTTCATCGGAGACATTCAAGAACTGCCTGGATGCATCCTGCCTGGATGACCCTCCCTGAGCAGGGAGGTTAGACCAGATGATCTAACTCCCTTCCAATCTTACCCATTCCATGATTCTGGAACAAAAGCTTATTTGCATAAGAAAATTCCATGGTTCTATAAACAGAGCTCATACTCAGAAAGGAATAATTCAATGCCATTTTGCTATGGAGTGAGGTTATGAAACGTGTATGGATGGTATTCTCAAGGCAATGTTTTCTGGGCAGACAGCAGTTCTAGGAGCATGCTAAAATGTTATCCTTTATTGTGAAGAATTAGAATTTTTACAATTAACCTGGAAAAATGTTTTGTGACTTTGAGCAGTGAGTGTCATTTGAATGCTGCCAAGAGCAAACTAAAAACTAAAGTAGTCCAGAGGTTATGAATGAGGCTGAATTTGTGTGCAAACTTCTTCTGCAATATGAATCTGGAAACTGTGTATTAGGCATTAATTTTTCAAATGTTAGATTGAGAAGAATGAGAAAAACTCACCTTGAAGTCACATGATTGTAGTAGGTCTGCTGTTCAGTATATGTTGTTGAGTGAGGTTTTCGTGAGGGTTATTTTTCCTATGTATGAAACAGATTGGGATAATCCAGTTTTTAACTCCCGCACATGAGCTTTTATATAACAGCACAGTAAATTCTATAGTAAGTCATTCTTCAGCATCATTAAATAATTGAATGTCCATGTATGTGGGTACTTCACCACCTGAAGGAAGGAGATTGATACCTAGAAAAGGTAACTATTTATTTTGTTTTTAAGCCTCTTCTACTTTCTTATGCTTTTTCGTAAGGGTGGTTTTTTAGAGGGTTTGTGTTTAGGGTTTGTTTGGGGTTTTTTTGTGGTGCTTTTTTGGGTGGGGGGCAGACAGAATAAGGGCTGGTTTTATTAATTTGCTAGTTTGTTTGTTTTTATTTAGCTATATATTTTCCCCAGCTTAGCTTCTTTGTATGTAACACCATTAAGAGCAATGCGAAGAGCACATACAGTGACGGTAGGTAGGAGTCAGCTATGGGTAATGCTCTATCAATGGCTAATTAAATATCACACCAAGGTATCTTATTTCAGCTTTATTCTCTGTGGCGGTGCGTGTCTCCCAACGCTCAGCTAGCCCCGACATGCCCCCACAGAATCTGCAGTTGTGGGATCTTGGCAGCCGACTCGCCCTGCCACGTCGCGAAGGTGGAGGATGAAAGACGGGACTCTTCAAGGCTTTGTCCAAGACTTAGGTTTATTGGGAGGGAGCCCTCACCCTAAGACTGGTGCCTCAGAGAGACCCTGAGCCTTAAGAGACAGAGGGTTTTATACAAGGGGTGGATCTCAGGGTGAGTGAACACATAACCAATATGTGAAACGATTGAAACAACAAAGACTTAACAAACACAGGCATAAACCAGTAAACAGGAGGAAGGAGGGGAAAGCTCTCAACCCAGCCAGTCACTGAAGGTCTCTCTCCAAAGTTTCTGGACCTGGGGGGCAGGCCCTGGAGGGACTGACAGGCTAGGAGGAAGTCTTGCTAGGAGCTGGACAGGCACNAGATGGACAGGGAGCTAAGGCAGGAAAAGTAAACCAATCAGGGGCTGTATCTAGGGGAGGCTGGAGGAGAAGCTCACAACTTGTAACAAAGTGGGGCTAAAAATAGAACAGCACCAAACTGAGGTACAGAGAACAACTGAAATACAATAAAACTTATAAAAATCCCACCACCACATCCCCCCCTTTTTATTTATTTAAAATGAACGGAATTGTGGCTGACAGGCCAAATATTCTGAGTCAGGATATAGGTCCCCAAACCACTGCTGGTTGGTTGGCCACTCGTCGAAAGGAAGAGGCCATCTTCCCTGGGCTTCAGGCACAAAGTTCTCATCCTCTTTCTGGGCGCCGCGTTCCTGCATTTCAATTTCCGTTACGTTGACGGCTGGGGAGGTGGCAGCAGTGATTGCTTTAAATAACAGTTTTTTGACAAGTCCAAAAGCAATCGCAATGACTAAAATGATAAACAAAATCAGCAATCCAGTTTTAAGGATGGAGCCAGTCCAATTTGAGAGTCCAAGGTTATTGAATAAGTTGTCAAACCAGTCTTTGCTCTCCTTTTTTATGTCGACTGCCATTTTTCTGATTTGGGTAGTTGACTTGCAGACATCCCCAGCCTTGGAAGATAGATTGAAACAACAAAGACCCTCAAACTCCTCACAGGAGTGTTTGTGGAGGAGTAGGAGGTAGTCAATGGCTGCGTGGTTTTGGAGTGTCACCTGTCTTGTGATTTCCTCGTCCGATAGGAGGCCAGCTAAGGTGTTGGACGTAAGGTTAGCTTGTTTTGCCACCCAACACTCCAATCGGCCTAATTCACCCATCGCGTTGGCAATTGAAAGCCAAGGCAAGAAAACTATGACCGAGGTGGCCTTGGCCTTGGACCAATGGATGATTTCTGAATCACAGTCCAAGTCAAGGTTTGCCAAGTCTCATTTTTGGACTGGTGCATGCCTTGTGGAATTTTTGCGTGTCCAATTCACAATTTGGGTTTTATTGGGGGTAAACAGCCCCAAGTTGCCTATGGTACATGGGCCTCCGATCAAACGAGATGGGATGCCAGGGAATGCCCTATTGCTGCAAATTAGGAAAACACCATTAGGAAGGGAAAGGGACTTACGGGATCCGGTAGATGCCATCTGCACATGGGCAGTTCTCTCACACCACGCTCGAGCAATGTATGATTTCTTGATTTGTATGGCTGGGTTGAATGACTTTTACTGGCCTTCTGGTGGGGCAAAACTAAAATGGATACAAAAAGGGGCTTGGGACGAGCTGAGGAGATCCAGCTCCTGCGGTTCGAGGGACATCTCAGGGAGATGGGACTCCCACTCTTTCCAGAGAGCCAGGGGGTTAATCACAGGAAAGGTGTTTCCTGGGCCTTGATTGACTTCCATAAAGTGGGAAATGCGGTGGGGCTTTTGATTATAACATTTTTTTCATTTGGAGGAGAGCGGGGGGAAACTCTTTCTCCTTAAATGGGATCCCCACAAGGCAAGATGGCATAGGGTCACCTGCAGCAGCTGAGGACAGGCGGATGTGGTCCTGCCCGAGGGTCTTTGCCAAGGTCTTCCATATGTTGGCTTTTGGCTAAGGTATGATCCACGAGCTGGTTGACCAAAACAGACTGGCAAGGAGCACTGCTCAAGCGATGGATGCAGCGCTTACGTCTCTCATGGTGGTTGTTGTTCTGGACTGGCACCTGAAACTTAAATAAAATAAAGTCATGTAAACAGCCACTCTGGGATATCAAGAGGAAACCAAGAATCTTGGTCCTCCTCTTTTTCTGGGAGGAGCCACTGGGGTAGTGTCTGTATTTACTTGTCAAGTGCCTTCTTAACTCGGCTTATTTTCTTTGTCCCCTTTTTCTTCCTCCACCAGGAGGCCACCGCAACCTGAGTTTCTTGCCTTTCCGAGGCTTTGGGGACATAAGGTCTCACATTTCGGGAAGGGATCCACCACAAACCGGTGGGTGTGGAGACGCCCCCAGGTGATCGAATCGTGAGGGCCTTGTGTCTTCAAGGTCTCTGGGTCTTTGACAAGTACCTTTGGCCTTTCATGGAGTGCTAACTGGCCGGTCCCACGAAAGTGTCTCGTCACTGGCGGGTTCATGGTATCAAAGGAACAATTTAAAAAATTCAAGGTAAACAGGGCATGGGACAACCTGACCAATGGAGGCTCATTTCTCAGAACTTGTTTCTGCTGGCTTAGAACCCTCTTGATGTTTTGATGGGTCCTTTCCACAAACGCCTGGCCTGTCGGGGAGTGGGGGATGCCGGTTTTGTGTTCCACTCCCCATTGCTGTAGGAAGCTGCAGAACTCCCTGGACCTGTACGCAGGGCCGTTGTCCGTCTTGAGCAACTTTGGGACACCCAGAAAAGAGAAGCCCTGAATGAGATGCTTAATAGCATCCCCAGCTTTCTCCCCTGTGTG
>VWZU01001786.1:104590-129713 GCA_013397095.1 Sterrhoptilus dennistouni
AACCAAACCTGGCGCATTTTGATGGTGTAACTGATGACTGATCTTCGCCTGTTCGAAGATGTTAGGCAATGGATCCATTTCGACAGGGGCAGCAAGGGCATCCACTCTTCTGTTTCCCTCCACAATGACTCCTGGCAGGTCCACGTGTGACCTCGTATGCATCACGTAAAATGGTTGCTTTTGACGGGAAATCAGTTTAATGAGTTTTGAAAGCAACTCAAACAGTGCCATGTTAGACCCTTCCTGCAATATTGAATTCTCCGCTCTAGACACTACTCCTGCTACATATGCCAAATCCGTGACCAAATTGAAAGGTTCAGGGAACCTCTTGAATGTCCTAATGACTGCGGCCAACTCAGCAGCTTGAGGCAAACCTTCAACCTCAACAACATCTGATTCCCACTGCTGAGTGTGAAGGTTCCTCCAAGTCATTACTGACTTGTGGGACCTTCCAGACGTGTCTGTGAAAATGGTCAAGGTGTTGAGGGGCTCTTTGCTCTGAACATTTTTAAGTGCCAATTGGAATTAAGCTTACGAATTAAAAATTTTGTGGGCTGGCCAATGGATACTAATTTGGCTGGAGTAGTTATCTAAGGCGAATTGCAGTGCTTTGTTCTCTTGAAGCAGGTGTTCTAGCATGGCTTTTGTAATTTGGCCCAATTTAAGCCGAATTGGTACGTGAATCAGTTCAAAGTCACATCCGGCCAGTTCCCTAAGGTGGAATCTGGCCTTCCGGATGAGATCAGCCATGAGTTCTTGTGGCCTGGTCATTCTTTTGGACCTGTGGTGGCTAAGGAGATAGAGAGAGGATCATCCCCACCTCGGTCCTTTCTAGGTGTCTTCTCTACTTTGGTGTCCTATTGAAAAATCAGCCCCTGAAGGTGTGGCAGACTCCTGAGAATGATGATTTGGAAGGGCAGGTCAGGCTTGCACCTGTGGGCCTGTCGAGTGGACAACATGACCTGAACCTTCTTGAGGGCTCTTTGTGCTGCTGGGGTGAGTGACCTAGGGGAACTCAGCCCCTCTCCCCCTTTCAATAAATTGAAAAGGGGGGCTAGGTCCTCAGTAGAGAGACCCAGCCAAGCCTCACCCAATTCAAACTCCCACATAGCTGATGGACGTCCGCAAGAGTGTTAATTTCAGTCTTTATGGCCAGTTTTTGCGGAACAATGGTCCGCCGACCGATTTCCAACCCCAGGTACTTCTGGGGTGGCGTCTTTTGAATCTTTGACTCTTGCAGCTCGAACCCTGCAGCAACCAGTGAAGCGGCTGTGAGGTTGAATGCATTGGCCAGCAGGTCGTCGTTGGGGGCACACACCAAGACATCATCCATGTAGTGATGGATAATGGCTTGGTGCGTGGCTGCGCGTACTAAAAACTTTTAAACTGGTATGTTTTCCAACAGTGCTATGCAGTAAAATAAAGTCAAGCTTTAGGAAGGATACTTTATGAAGATCCAGGCTTTCTGTAGAATTGGACACTGTGAGAAATGATGCTCGCTTTTTAAATTTTAGAAGGTTTATCAAACCTTAACAAGTGCAGCAAAGGGCTGAATAAGGAAAAAGGACAGCATCACTGGGAGTGCTTGACTTGCCTGCCATGTGCTCGTCTACAAAATGCTGCTCTGCAACCCTGGCCCATCCCACAGCCTGTCAGTCAACTCTTCTTTGCTGTTCATTGGTGGAGGTCAGCTGATTAGATTAGCTAATCATCTAGATTAGAAATAATTGTCTAAAAAATTATTCTAGTAGCAAAACTGCTGCCATATAAAATTGGGAAAGAAGTGAGGTTCTCTTATTTGAACTAAATAAAAGGAGATAGCTGTTAGCTCTTTATTAATAGGTATCATTGTATATGTGTATCCTTTTTTCTTCAAGAGAAGATTTCATGTTTTGAATAAAATGAAAAGCAAAATGATGAATTTAAAGGAATGGTAATGTCTCGTATTGACAAGTACCTATCTCTGTACAGCTACTGCAGACAACAAAAAAATGATTCTTAGATAAAAATTGTCAAATAGTATTTTAACTTTAACAGGGATTATCCTGAAGCTACTTTGAGGTTTCAGATTTTATGGGGAAAACTGTCAGAAAGTGGCTGATGATACATGTTACATTGCTGATTTTTTTAAGATTTGCATAGCCCTTTTTTTCCCCCCTGTAATTAAAGTACAGTTGTTTTCCACAGCAACAGTCTTTCTAGAGTTTTGGAAAAGACGGAGAGCTGTATTAACTTATGATTGGGACCTCATAGACTGGGAAGATGAAGAGGTAAGAATAAACAGAAGTGAACATGTAAAGCCTTTCTATCAGCATGGTTAAAGTCTCAATATCAATCCATATTGTATGTCAGTCATCTGAGCTTGTCATTCAGATCATATTTGTATTTATAGCACTAGTTGCAGAATACAAAGGTATACTTGAGATTGTACAAGGATACTTTACCTTTTACAACTAACATTATAGTTCCAAACATAATTCTACATTTATTAAAAGTATCCTTGGTAAAACTGAGTAGAAATACTTCCCACACAGAGGACAGGGGCTACTTCTCATGTCAGCATAGGTGCCTTTCAGTTCCATGGTTTCTTGTTCTGGAAATTCCTGATCCTGCATAAAAATAGGACCAAGACAAGCAACAAGACAGAAACTAGATTTCCTATTATTTGGAGAGGCATAACTTATCCTTGAACATTCTGCTATCAGCTTCAGCATTAATAAAATTTTGTTATTCCATAAATCACTAGTCAACATAGCTGTAATTTACCTGTACTGGCAATTTAATTGCAGTTGAAGTCAATAAACTGCAATTTAATAAACTTCATTTGTTTTGCAGCTTTTCATGGATGAGTAGATAGAAAATGGTGGCTTTTAATAAATGCTCTCATAACAGAAAAAGCGCCTTTATAATTTGCTCTAATTTGTAGTTTTCTTATCAATTTTTGCAGACAATCTAGTGTCTAAGTCGGCCGTATGACCCATAACACCCTCACATGGCGACAAAGGCTCCTATGGTTTCTGTTCCTTGCTGGTCTCTGGCACTGTTTCTAAGGATTTTTAAAAGAGGAAATTATTTAGGTATTTGAGTTGAAGCATTATAAAAAAATTATTTGTATCAGTATAATGTTCTACTTTTTAGCACATGGATGTCTGATTCTTGAGAGAAGTAAGTAATACAACAAATGAAATCCACCCTGTCATTCCAGGAAGAGCTGCGTCCTCAGTTTGAAGCTAAATATTCCCAAGTGGAAAGAGTAAACCCCATCACAGGAAAACCTGAACCTTTTCAGCCTTTCCCTGATAAGCTCAGTCGACTGATGGTGTCTGTCTCAGGAATATTCTTCATGGTGATGTTTAATAATATTAGAATTATTGTGTTGTAATTCATCTTATTCTGATGTAAATAGTAACTCAGCATGAGTCCATTCATTAAGATTAGTGGATTTACATAATATAGGCAAAACTGATTGTCTGTTTTACTGCTTGTTCAGGGATCTTTTTGTTTCACAAAATGGAATATAGTTACATTGTAAAGAAATGTTTTAACTTGTCTGGTTATTTTGTTCTCTCAAATTCAGGGTTATTTGCTCTCCAAAATGAATATCAATCTTTAAAACACTTGTTTTATTATTTTGGTGGATATTATTTCAGATGTGATTTCTTTTGTTCTAATATCTCTGCTCATAAATACATACCTGTAGATTTCACTGGTCCTTACGGCAGTGTTTGCAGTTGTGGTATATCGACTGGTAGCCATGGAACAGTTTGCTTCTTTCAAGTGGTATTTCATCAAGAAGTATTGGCAGTTTGCAACATCTGGCACTGGAGTCTGTATCAATTTTATGATCATCATGTCACTCAATGTTGTAAGTCTTCTGTTCTTTTAAAGGAGCAGTTAATTTAAAAGAATAATTTTTATAAACTTACCAAGTTAATCATGCATTATATATATACAGGCTCATGCTTAATCATGTACCAGTCTGAAGGTAGTACTGCAGTGGATTTTTTCTCCTCTGATACAATGTTTGTTAATGTTTATCTCTAATTCCTCCTTAATTTGTCACTGCATGTCTTTGCTTATGTCACTAAGTTACAGGGGTACAGATTGGTACTTTGTATATTTGTATTTTTTTAATATTCTCTTTTGCAATAGATCTCTAATTGAAACTACATTATTTTCTTGACTGAGAAATTGGTTTCTGGGTTGTTTTTGATTAATGACTTCAGATTCTTCCCTTTCTTATTAGAATACAGCTGTGATATCAGTGTTGCATAGTCCTAGAATCACTGTGATATATGATTTTGGTATTAAGTTTTTTATGTCATATAACAGCACAGGTTTAATCATTTGCTCTTACAGTATTACATGGACAGAAACTCTATTCATTCAGCTGCATTATTGTTTATCATCTTTGTGTTCCCATGCAAGCACAAAGAGATCAAAAGGAATAATAACCCAGCAAACATTGGCTTTTAATTCTCTTAAGGAATAGTACTCACTGCAATAAGAAATAATTCTTCCAATCAGAGTCCTGTAGTTATTTCTGTTATTATATATGATCACATCATAAAACATATATTCAAGTGAACAAGCAAAGCTATCAAAAATAACTTGCTATTTATAGTGTATTCAAAGAAATATATTTCAGAGTTGGCAACTGCCTGGGGCTAAGTGTCATTTAAAATAAAGATTGGAGATAGTCAATATATAGAAAGATAGGGTTTCAGTACAAGGCTGATATCCTCAACCAGTATCCATATTCGTGCAAAGGAAAGCTGTACTGAGTCAAGATTTTTTGCCTACTTTTAGATTATGTAAGTCTGTTCTTGAAATTGAAGGATAAATATTTAACTATTGATTAAGAAAAACGTTGATATCTGAATATTTATCTCGATCTATTTGTTTGTTTTATCTTTATTGTGTATTTAGTGTACATTTATACATGCTTATATACATTTACATGGATAAAGAGATTGGGACTGGAGGAGTTAAATGAAGTCTTTATAGGAAACTATACACAGTACAAGTACATAACTACATCCCTTATCTGTCCAGATACCTTGATGCTGTAGAGCATCAGTTGTCAAATTGTAGTCATTGTCAAGTATGCTTTTGATGCTTGTTTTCATTCTGGATTTGTCATCACAACAGCCATGATGTCCTATACTTACAACATTTAATTTCTGTTCTAGGTATATGAAAAGGTTGCCTATCTCCTGACAGACTTAGGTATGTAGGTCTTTACTAAGGGTATGGTTCTTGGTGGCTGTTGCATATACATTTATAGTAGACTTCTTTATTTAACTTTAAAGAAGTGTTTTAAAAACTTCATCTATCTAACAAACGTTTCTGACATTTCCCTAAGCACTGAGGAAATAAAACTAAGGAATTTATTCTTCTACTTTTAATGTTTCATAGTATGCATTGAAAAACGGTAATATTATTTTGGAGCAAAAGTCAAAACTTATTTTCTTAGCACGCTAAAGGGTTTTTTCCATTTTCCCTAAATGGTTAGTTTATTTTTTATTAATTTTTAATTTTATCTTTCAGATGGAAAAAAATGGGTTAAGATAAAATTAAGTTGTCCTGGATAAAAATGTTAAGTCATGAATTTTAAAGTAGCTCCAGTTCTGCAACATTAAAATTTTTACTGAAGCCTCTAGTCATGATTCAATCTGACATAAAGCTTTCTAGCTTATAGAAAACAAGGAAGTAAAGACAGAATTTAAGATCTCTGGCTGTGTCGATGTGTTACTGTTTAGTGTTTTGTTTTATGTGCTCACTTTTGGCCCATGTCAACATATGCAAGTGGTCTCTTCTTGGTTAAATGCCAGCTGGCTGATCAAATTCCACAGCTCCCTCTTTTGGCTTAAGTATTAAACGAGGTGCTCAAAACCTTATAATGCTTCAGGTAACAGGCAGTAGAACAGGCTAGAAAAATTCAGAATTTATAGTCAACTTACGCAAATTATTAAAATATTTTAAAGTATTTTTTCATATCAAATTTATTTCTATTCCTTTTAAAATATTTTGTATTGTTACAGGTCATAGAATGGGAAAGGAAATAGTTGTTTAAGTGTATAAGTGTTTTTTTTTCCAAAATACATGAAAGAATTTTTTTCAAAAAAGATTTCTTGAATTAAACATAATGGAGCATTAAATGCTTGAGCTGGATCGCTCATTCTTCTTCCTAAGGTGTGAGCATTAGGTGTTTCAGATAGGTAACTTATTCTTCTTGCTAAGGTGTTGTACATTAGAAAAGGACTCCTTCTCGGAACAACTGTCCATATGTAAAGCTAGTATCCAGTGTATTTCTATCCAAATTTAGTCATCATTAGACCAGAGTAGTGAAGTAGTACAAATTTGAATAGACAAATCCAGGCAGTTTAGATTAAAACTCATATGCTTGACAACTCATGCTTTATAACTTTTACCGATGTACTGTATTCCAAGTTTGGTATGTCCATCAAAGATGGATTTTGTAAAAACAAATTTGTAAACATTATCGCCAAGTTCCTGTTCCAATGTAAATAATGTTCTACAAACTTTAAGGAAAGATATCCAAGGCAGTGCAGACCCACACAGAACACTTGTACACTACTATTTGATATTTGTTTCCAAAAGAAGCCAAGAAAGAACCTCTGTCCTTTTCTCATTGAATTATAAACTGTTTGGCACTCCATATGCATTATGAAAGGAAGTCTTGAGGATGAAGCAATGGTTTTACAGTAGTATTTAGAAGGTGGGAAGCTTGTATGAGAAATTAACTGGCTTTTAGTTGACTCTTTCACTGCTGGTTCCCTTGGCAACCCCCATCTATTGCTCCACTGATTCAAATTGCTTTCAAGGCTTTTAGGGGGTTGGGTTGGTTTGGTTGGTTGTTTGGTTTGGGTTTTTTTTGTTTGTTTGGGGCTTTTGTTGTTGTTGCTTGGTTGGGTTTTGTGGCCTTTTTTTGTGTTGTTTTTTTTTTTATTCAAGATACCTTTAATCTTAAGATAAAAAATTCACACTGATTGCCAAATATTTTCATGGAAGTGAAACATGTTTCTTCGTATAGTATTATAATTTATTCTGAACCAAGGGGATTCTATCTTCTGTTTCCACATAGAAACAACACAATTTGAGCTGGGGCAATGAAAAGAAATTAATTGCAACATGATGGGGCACCATGACTTAAAATCATCAATTGTTTTGTTAGTTTTGATTGATTTGTGAGCAAACTTATGCATAACTCAATTTCATTTTTGTTTATGTAATGTGTATTGTGTCTCTTGAAGAGCACCCTAGAACAGAATCTGAGTGGGAAAACAGCTTTGCTTTGAAAATGTTCCTCTTCCAGTTTGTCAACTTGAACAGCTCCATCTTCTACATCGCCTTTTTTCTTGGCAGGCAAGTTATCTTTGCCAATTGCACTTAAAAGAAAACTTGCACAGAACTCAAAATGCTCACTTATTTTATAGATTTGAAGAAAATACAGTGACAGTTTGAACTGTAAGTTTTAGGTTTTTGGGCACAGTGACAGTTTGAACCGTAAGTTTTAGGTTTTTGGGCATAATTAAAAGTTGGTTTAAAGTAAAAAGTAAAAGTTGGGTTTTGGGCATAATTAAAACACTAAATATTTCTAAATGTATGAAGGGGGTTGGGCCCTTGAAATGTTTACTTATGAAATTAGAGAGTAAAAATTCTACTTTTTTGTAGGAGTGTACACAACTTTTTTAGTAAATAAGAACTCAAAAGTTTTAAAAATGCAACCATTTCCTAGATGTGGGTCTGTATCTAGCCCTGTGTTAATAGTTTTCATTAATCTTTTCTTGTTTATTCCCCTTGGGTTACATTTCCAATAATGCGTTTCTGTAAATATTATCTGGCAAATCTTATACAAGAGTAGGAAGCAGAAAATCTGGCTTCAATTTTTGTGCTGTATCTTTAGCTTAGAGCATGAGATACAGCACAGATCTAAACTTGCTTCATCTTCAGTTCAGTTTTGGTATGGTCACACTTACTGTTCCCACAGAACCTACAGAATACTTCAGGGCATCTTCTATAAAGTTTTATAGTATAATTTCAGTTCAAGATTATTTAGAAAGAACCAAACAAAAACAAGCAAATAAACAAAAAAGCCTAGTAAAGACTGTTGGTGATAATCTGTTTGTTGCAGTCAGTGGTGTACTCACCATACAGTATCAAAATTTCTTTGTGTCTTGCTGTCTCCTGTATCTAATAGGACTAGGCATGGGTTTCTTTCTCTCTTTTATATCTTTCATTGAGGTCATCAAGAACTGGGATTTGTTTTACAAATCAAGTGTACACTTCACATGGACAAGCAGTTCCATGTGCTGCAGTTAATTCCTATTAATTGTAATAGCTTGCTTATCTTCTTGGAAATAGGTTAGAGTTTGAATATCTACCACCTAAAATCTCTGAAGCTAGGATGTTTATTCAGGACATAATAAAAGTTTTTGGATGACTTGCAAAATGATGGTCTTTGTTTGCATTCTGAAACTTCTATATCCTATGGACACCATATTTAAGCCTGTGTGATTTATTCTGTTGGTATTTCCTAAATTCAGAGGATGTTATGAAACAACTACTGATACAGGGTGTTCCTGGAATGTCCACCGAGAAACAGAAATTTTATTTTCCAGATTTGCAGGTCGCCCAGGAAAGTACAACAAGCTTTTTAACAGATGGAGGCTGGAAGAGGTAAACAATCCTGTTTTGTGTTCCTGTGATATTTCCATGAATAAAAGGGAAATGGCTGAAGCCCAGTTTAAAGATTTTATTATTCCAAGTGCAGCAAATACTAAACTCTTATTTATAGCAAAGAATAGGGTACAGGAGATGGGTTTTTCCTTCTGTGTTCTCCAGTGTGCTGAGTGGCTCCGCCCAAGACACACAAGTTCTTCCTGCCTCTTAGGAAAAAACAGTAGTTAATAGTCCCTTATCTTACAAGCACTGTGACTCCTACAAGACTGGAATCCCCTGCTACTTGGAATTTTTGGATAGAGGACATAAATATAAAGCCATCAGCTTCTAAATCAACTTTATAAATTTCTGTCAGCACAGAAAAAACATGGATATGTTGGAATAGGTCCAGAGGAGGGACACAAAATGAGTCAGAGAGCTGGAGCATCTCTTTTATGAAGACAGGCTGAGTTGGAGATATTCAGCTTGGAGAAAAGAAGGCTCCAAGGAGAGATTATGACTGCCTTTTAGTACTTAAAGGTGCTTATAAGAAGGATGGGGACAAACTTTTAGTGGGGTCTGTTGAGACAGAGCAAGGGTTAATGATTTTAAACTAAAGCTAGATTTAGACTTGGTATAAGGAAGAGATATTATTACTATTACCAATACTGTTAATATTACTATTATGGTGAAACACTGGGACAAGTTAACTGGAGAGGTGATGGATCTTATCCCTGGAAACATTCGAAGTCAGGTTGGATGGGACTCATCTAGTTGAAAATGGCCATACTTATTGCAGGAGTTCGGACTAGATCATTCTAAGGGGTCCTTTCCAACCCAAACTAATCTATAATTCTATAGAATTGTAAAAGAAGAAAAATAATATTTTCAAAATTTAACTGGAATGTTAGAATTGCTCACGAGTATGCTGAACTTTCCTCTTTTCTCTGAAAAACAGACTTCTTCTATTGAAACTTGGTAGCCACAGAGTAAAATATCATAACTTTGTAGTCCATTAATTGAAAACATGGTTCTGTAATTAGTTATTTTAATATGGCAGTACATATATATATACTTGTATATAGTTAACACACTGGTACCAGAAATTCTGCTAGTAAATCACTCTTTAGACTTAGATTATTGCAAATGAAATATTGCTCCATTTTTTAAAATGAGTAAGTACTTACTGGTCTAAGTGAAATGGTCTATATAACTTATCATGTATCTAGCACACATACCTTTAAATTAGGCAATATGATCTAATATCTAACAGTATGTCTTAAAGTTGTTCAGCTGAAGTCTGTTTATTTTATTAACATTCCTTTTAATATTTCTGCAGATGGAGATTAGTTTTTCTCAGCACACATACTTAATATTTTTTATTTACACTCTGAACAAATAAAAATAAAGGAGTTCTCTGATTTTAGCTATTGATCTTTTCCACTTCATTTCAGTGTCATCCTAGTGGCTGCTTGATAGATCTGTGCTTACAAATGGGAGTTATTATGGTTTTAAAACAGATGTGGAACAACTTCATGGAGCTAGGCTATCCGTAAGTTCAGATGTTAAAGTTAATTTAAAAAATAGTGAATACATGTTAACATGATTCAGTGATAGGGAGAAATGGTTATATATTTGGAGAATGTTTTCACTCGTTGCACCTCACATATTGTCACTTTATTCCCAACGAAAGCATTAACTTCTGCTCTGAGATAAAACTTCTCAGAGTATGTTAAACATCTAAATTGTTTCTTGTGATTTCATTTTCCATAATACAGAGATGCTCAGCCTCTGAAATGACTTATGAGCTAAGAGTCTCACTTCTCTTGATACTGTAAGAATATATTCCCAGTAAAATGTTGGATGTCAAATATAGATCTAATTGAAGTCTCAGCCTTGAAAATATGTTAGAAAGGATTTTGCTCACAACATGCAATTGTTCTGCAATTGAGAGACTGTGTACTGTATGTTGTGGAATGAGGATTTTTGAAAATTCTCAAAAAATTTGAGAATCCTACTTGAACTGCCAGGCTTCCTGTCTTCTCAGCCAAGCACAATGTTAACTTTGTCTAAAATTTATTTTAGAACATGCTTATATTCTGTTACAGAAAGAAATGTTTTGTTTTGACAAAACCAATGCTTGCAACATAGGCAACAGTTTGCCTTTAGGTAAGAAGAGAGATCAAGAGCCTAACAGTAAATTAGATTGAGAAAAAAAGACCAATCTTTTAATAAAATGACTTTTCCATAATATCTAGAAACAAATAGTAGTCTTTAGTTGGTCCATGTCTCAGTACTGGATAATATTTTTCATTTAAATAACAGTTTAATTAATGAGCCTACTATCTCGTTAATATTTATAACTACTTTGTGAAAAGATCTCTGCACAGCTTTATAAAGAATAGTCATAAAGATTTCCTCCTTCAGCATTCAGCAACACCTTTTAAAATGCTTTTTTTCCTGCTTTAAGAAAATAAACATTCTGTAGAGCATCTAGATCTTTAGGTTTGTTCAAAAATATATGTATTCTACTATTCAGTGTATTTTAGTATGGCATTCTTACTGAGTTCCACTGACTTGGTTTGTCTTTTACATGATTGAAGATAAAGCATTATTTACTTTTTAGTAAATACTTTTTAGTACTTTTTTTAGTACTCTGGCAATGCTTGATTTTTTTTTCTTATTCTTCTTTTTATTTAGTCAATCAGGAAAATCCTACCAAAGGAAAAAAAGTCTATGCAAGCATGTTCCATATTCTGAAAAGCTTATTTGTACAATACTGAACATACTACATTAAAGACATGATTAAAATTATAATGCAGAATTTTGAGATCTTTTATAAGTTCTTTGCATTGTATCTTAGATGATATTGTAAAATTTTCCATAAAATACCTAAGTAATCATCCAGGTGCTGTTCAAAATATGCCCACTTATTTCAAAACAGTACCAGAACATATTTTAAACCTCTGAGCAGATACAGCCATTAATACTCTCTTTATCTAATAAAGTTTATTACAGAATTGGTGGTCACGACGCAAAATGAAGAGAAGAGGGCAATCAATGGAGACTAAAATTTCTTTACCTCAGTGGGAAAAAGATTGGAATCTGCAACCTATGAATCTCCATGGTTTAATGGATGAATATTTAGAGATGGGTGAGCAAATTTGGGAGGTGTTGGTTTTCTTCTGAAAGTAGAACTATGTTGCATGTTAGATCTTTTGAATTTCCAATTTCTAACCATAGAAATGTCTGTCTAGTTTTACAGTTTGGCTTTACCACCATCTTTGTTGCTGCCTTCCCACTGGCACCTCTCCTGGCACTGCTTAACAATATCATAGAAATCAGGTTAGATGCATACAAATTTGTCACTCAGTGGCGAAGACCTATGCCTGCAAGAGCAACAGATATAGGTGAGAGAAGCTAATGGCTGTCACTGTCAGGTATCATCTCTTTGTATTTTCCACTTGGACATAGTTTAACCCCTGAAGTTTTTAAGGTGTCAAGGTGGTAATATGTCACCAGACATACGTGAAAAGAAGGACACTCACACAGTCAATGTCAGGGTAAAAAAAGAGGGAAGTTTATTTGGGATTTTGACTGATACAGTTTTTGGAGTTTGATCAGGGATTGGGGGATGAGAATGACACCTCTCTGGCCCCACTGGCCAAACTAGAAGTCCATCACAGAGCGGAATGTGAAAACAATCCACTTTGTTCATGTTACAATGCATGAGAACTCCAGTACAAGAATGTAAACGTCAGAAGGCTAAAAAAATCAAGATGACAGCAATGTAACCAACAGATTTCAATGACAACTTTCTTTTTAGGCAACAAAAGGATAGTTGGTTGCTAAGAAGATTCCTCAAGTTTGTTTTCCATTTATAATAAGCAATCATAATAATTTGAATATTGAAAACAGGCCTCTGATTTGTGGAACTCTAGGTCTAAAATCAATTTAATTTAGAAATTAAATAAAAGGACTGAATTAACTTTTAATTTAAAATTTAATTAATTAAGAAATCTCTTTCCAGAATCTCCTATTTGGCCTTTATAACAAAAAATTATGGTTATGCCTTTGTTGCTTAGCTGTATCTTCTCAGCAGGGTGTGCCCTATTTCATTTGGGTGGCATGGGTGGTGGCTGGAATGTGGGGACATGGCTTAATCTTGACTAGTTTTTCTCTCTCATAATTCATTCTCAATAAGAAAGGAAAACTGTATAACTAATAATGATTTTATTATGACCTAATAAGACTATAAAAATCTGACTACTTTGTTGACATTTCTCTTGTTTCTAGGTATTTGGTATGGAATTCTGGAAGGAATTGGAGTTCTGGCAGTGATCACCAATGCCTTCGTTATCGCCATTACTTCTGATTACATTCCGCGTTTTGTCTATGCATACAAATATGGTCCCTGTACAGATCAAGGGTACAGACAAGAGAAGTAATTAGGATATTCTTTAAATATACATGTATTTTTCAGTAGAAGTACAATTTACCACTGTATTTCTGTGGTAGCATAGATACATTTTTTTTACATCTGTGCAAACCTTCACAGATCTGAAGTGCAAATAAGTCAGCCATTCCAAAGATTTTGCTAAGTAGCTAGTTATATGAGTGAAAAAAAAAAAAATCATGTCTTCCCTTCTAAATGCAAACAAAAAGTTTTGTACATTGTATCAGTTTTCAGATCTTTTCTCCATAGGCTTTTCTTCTTGTCTGGTCTGCAGGAGATCTATACTGTTTTCTCCCAGTACATTCCCAAACACACGTATATGCTCCCAAAACCAGATTTAATCTTCCTGAGCTGTCACAGAAAAAGAGAGTTTAAGGGTAAAAATAATGATGTGGGATAGGATGAAAAGAGACAGTATCAGAAAAATGTTAGTGCTTAATGCACACTACCCATTTAAGAGAGAATTATATAAATCTTTCTTCTTTTGCCAGTAGTGATTTGAGGTATTACAGCAAACCTGAAGATCCAGATTATGAAAGAATTCCTCATGCATCTCTTCTTAGATCTTCTTTGACTTTCAAATGTTCTTTAGTTAAGTTACAAGACAGATTTCAAAGAAGATAGGATGTCTTACATGTCTGTGGTTTTCAAACAACAGCAAAAATACACTCCTACAGTCATAAATCAATATACTTGTATGATTTCTGTAATTAATAGCAATAAATTTTTGCCTTTAATATAATTGCTTGGTATATATGCCCTGTTCATTTTACTGTTGGTGAAAACTCGTAAAACCTTGGGGTTTTTGTCTTTCCTGCATTTTTGGTGGCCAATTCCGCAAGGGTGTTAAATTATTTTGCTCTCTGTCTTTCTATCTATATTTCAAAGTCCAGTAATTTTAGGAAACAGTTAAAAACACTGTAGCAACAATTTTTTTGGTTTATATCTTCCAGTAGATAAGAAGCAAAATCATAAGAAGTGTTGAAAAGAGACTTCTAAACACTGCTATACTGAAACTGATGTTAGCCTTCTTTTGCCAATTAATTTTTCTTCTCTGCATGAAATTTTAGAATTGATTTTGTCCTGATCAGCAAATAAATTATTATGCTCACAATATCTGATAGCAGAATATGTTTACATACAGGATGATTATTGTATATAAATATATATATACACATATAACCTCTTTATGAAGAAAGTGCTGCCCATGTGGCTTTTTCTTTCAGATGCTTAAAAGGATATGTCAACAGCAGTTTATCAGTATTTGATTTGAGTGAACTTGGGATGGGATACTCAGGATATTGTCGGTATGTTTCGATGTTTTCACTTATTGTAATACAGGTATGGACATTAATGCACACAGTAAATTAAAGTGCTTAAATTGCTGGTATTTCTTTTTTGCCTGTAAAAGTACTGGAGTTCATGTTTGTTCAACACGAAAGCCTCAGATACAAAGGTAGGATGCACTACTAACATACTGGAAATCTGTGTGTGAAGTTTTTGCAGGATTCTTGAAAGCCATTATCTTTCGTGTCTCTGAGTTATTTAATTTAGAAGTTTTACCAGCTGCCAAGAAGGGTAAAAATCCTCATTTCAATTTTGTTAAGCATTGTGAAATCAATTAATTAAAATAGACAATTAAAATTTTTGTTACTTCGCTAATCCAGATTGAGATTGCAAATAGTTATACAAGATGAATAAAAGAAATACAGCATAAAAATAAAATATGACATGAGTGCACTCCTGTTTTCAGACTTAGTTTTCCAGTGAGCATTAGTTTAAATTAGAATCATATTTCATATGTGCAAACTTTGTCTGGAGATTCTCAAATGCTTATAAGCAAAGACAAGAACTAATTTAGAATCAACACACTTAACACTCCAGCTTTGTAATAATAAAAGTATCTGTTTGCTCTGGATTCTTGGAAGTGAAATGTACCATCTCATAAACAGCTTTATTTAATAGCTTGTATTCTGGACAGTTGCTCTCCTTTTCTGTTTAACTCCTCTTGAAGTCTGCTTTTACTTCAATTTCCCTCCTTTTAGCCAGGTCTGGGATGAACTAGAGACCACTTGACCATGTCTAGGTTTTTGAGCACAGGATAACTTACTGGGTTTCTCTTTGCTTTGCAGGTATAGAGACTACAGAGCCCCACCATGGAGTTCAACTCCATATGAATTCACATTGCAGTTTTGGCATGTCCTGGCAGCACGGCTGGCTTTCATAATAGTATTTGAGGTTAGTTGTGGAAGGGAACAATTCCTATCTACCTCTTAGAAGTCTGAGTTGATTCTTTACAGTAGTCCTATAAATAAATTGTCATTTTAATCAATTGTTTGTTCATTACAGTCAAGTGAGAGGAAAATCTTCCCCAAACTGTGGCCTATTAGCTGCTTCAAACAGAATTGGCAGAGCATGCACTTACTTTAGCATTCCTCTAAAGTCTTATTTCCTTAACAGTCATCTTGTGCATCATGTTGGTTCCCTGCCCAATGTTTCCTATTTTATTGAAAAAAAGAAATGGAAGTTTTTTGTATATTAGGCATAGTTATCACAAGATAGAATCTGTGTCAGGAAAATGAGACATGACTCTAGCCTAATATAAAAGTAGAAACGTATATACTAAGTTTGAAGGACATATTGCATACTACCCAGGGATCTGATTACCCATTTCCATTATAAGCCCTGAACAAAGATGGCTTGTAAGTAGCATTTGCATTTGTTGATCAAACTAGCATATCCTGTAGTCACATCTTCATTTAAATCACTAACTATACCCTTTGTTTTACGTCTTAGAAAACTTCAGCATTTGCACATTTCTTTTAGATCATCCATTTACTCCCATATGAGTGTTTTATTAAAAAAACCAAAGGAGTTGCCTTTCAGTCACTAATTGAATCTCAGCTCCAATTTTGCCACAGACTTTTAGGCTCTAAAATATAGTCTTACAAAGAAATACTTATTGATATGTTAAGCAATTATTTTTGTTTTTCTTTTCAGCACCTTGTTTTTGGAATAAAGTCTTTCATTGCCTACCTAATTCCAGATGTACCCAAAGACTTGTGTGACAGAATGAGAAGAGAGAAATACTTAGTCCAGGAAATGATGTATGAGGCTGAACTGGAACATTTGCAAAGAGAAAGGAAAAAGAATGGAAAACAGTATCACCATGAATGGCCTTAGTCACTACCATGTTACAACAAAAACACTGTTAGAAATTGGAGAGTGAAGTTACAAAATGAAGTCGGTCTGGCACTCAGTGTGAGATTTGGTGGGGATGTGTATATGTTCTTGCTAGACAATAGTACCGTTGCATACTTTGGTGGGCACTGAAAAATAGATGTTTCCAATTATGACATTGAAAAGCCTTACCTGTAAATGGTCTGTGATGAGCTCCAATGACTATTGGCATTCAGAAATGTGCAAACAGATTAAAAGTCTGGACACTGTTTTTAAAAAAGGCGATGGATTTTCATGCTGTTGATGAAGATACTATCAGCATGATGAAAACAGAAAATTACCTGCGAATCTATAGAGTCAGGGCATGGCTAAAACTAACTTATGTGATAGTGACTACTATAGCTTCTGATTGCTCAGCTCCATCTGTAATGCCTCTAAAGAAAAGAGCAGTTGTTGCCTTTGTGGCCATGACTTGAACTTTCAGGCTTACTGTTTTGTCAGGTATGTCCTAGTCTCTTGTTGAGATTGTGGATGTGGTCCTACCCTAAAAAGGGGGTCTGTGGCTGCTAAATATATACTATGCAGTTTAAGATTTGCACATCAGTGTCATTAATTTATCCATCTAGTTGAAAACCAAAAAGTCCAAATTCAGAAAAAAAACAGCAGCACAAGGAGAAGGTAATTTTCTGTTTGAAAATTACACAGCTGTTGAGTTGTCTTTCCACTTTTGTGTGTGGAAAGGCCACCTCCACATGCTTCCAGGATGAAAGACCTGTCATTTTCATGTTAACTGTGTTACTGTTCCTCTTGATCTGTCTGAACAATGATTCCATGACTTCACATAATGCTAACTTGAAATGCTCCCATGCAGTGCAAATTACTTTCTCTTCAAAATGCAATTATATCTTTATAGTATGCAAGCTTCTGCAGATATATATGAGACATACAGTGTAACATTGTGGCTTGCTTGTTCAGGGAAGGAGAAGAAGAGAAATTTTTAATAATGTTCTTTTTATTGTAATGGTAAATGTTGCAGTAATGTACACTTCTTTTATTGGCCTAAATATGTCATAAAATTGGAGCTGGATGCAGGCAAATATGTATACAGGTTATATATAAATGCATACACACACGATGGTTACTCTTATTATTAGTATCAGTATTATTAGTAGTATGCCTTCTTACACTTTGGGGGGATTTTTTTTTTTATAAAATCACTAAAAAGTAGATGTTCATTGAAGAATCAAATGTCAGTTTTTATGTGCAAACAGCATACTGCAGTGTGGCTTGTGGTTAATAGTCACATTTTGGTGATGAAACTTTCTCTTACAAACACTTCATAATGCACTAAAAGTACTTAATGTTTAAACAAGCTTGAAGGGATACCTTGCAGGGAAGGAAATGGATAAACAGAGTTACTATTCTGTTTCTCTTGTACAATTTTAAATACTGCTTCTCTATATTAGATGAGAAAAATCTAAAAAACAAAGAGTCAGCAAAGCACAGTAACTACAAAGTCTATGAATTTTGGCATTTTTAGGGATAAAGCTGCAGCAAAATCACTACTGATGGATGTGAAAAGACCTGAGATTTTGCTTTTTACATCATCCTGTTGAATTAAAAAGTGTGATTCCAGTATTCATTTGCATTTTTTAGCACAATAATTTTATTTTATTTCACTGAAATTAATTTCAAGAGTCAAGAGCCCATCAAAGTCACTAAATAGGATCTGTTACATCCAGAGACCCTAACATCAGACTTTTAATTTCTTCAGTTGTTTCACCACATTTATGAAATTTCTTGGTTAATTTCAGGTCTGTTACCAGACAAGGCACTTGTAGGAGTATCTATAGTACTGCATGAGAAGAGGAAATAAATTTGAAGATCTGGTCCAATCAGATACATTACCCATTCATTCTGTGATAAAGGGTTGATTGAACTCAGTTTGCCATATTTTGGAAAGGCTGTTTTGTTACTTCATATTCTGGGTTGTGCATTAAGTTCCTCAGGAGTCATTATCAGAAAAAAAAATTACCGCACTGTCCTCAGTGCTGATAAAATGACAACATTTGAATTGTTTTATTGTCTTTCATTCTGCATCTCCTGTGGATTGTCAAGTACCATTTAACAGCATTAACCCTGTGTCACAGTTGTGGCTTCTGTGCCACCTAGTGATAATATTTCAATGCTTCAGAAGGTCACAGATGAGCTCTTTTTAATATTTTCTCTAAAAACAAAATGTCTTGGCTGGCCCAAGTTATAAAGATACAGGGTACAATCAAGCGAAAATCAGAAATACTATTTTATACTTTCTTGTTTCTGCTATTGATATCGGCACATGTCAATACATACCTAGGCAAATTCCAATTGGACTTGAAAAACCACATTAAAAATATTTTTGTATTTGAGATTTACATATATATGTAATTAATTTTTTTCAACACTGGAATATAGGAGAATATGAAAGGCAAGTATATGGATCTGACATGGTGCATTTTATGCACTGGAAAAGCACAAGAAGTTTGGATAAACACTCTGTGTGTCCTTTACCTTTGGAGGATATTAGCAATGTGTAAAGGTCTTGCCACCGTCTAGCCATTTGCTTAAGCTGAGAAACCTTTTTGCTAGACTTTGCTGTTATGCTGTTTTCATTGACTGCACGTTATTTTCCTAAAGAATAAGGCACACGCTCTCCTCAGGAATAATGTATTTTTTGAATGGTGAATGAGCTTTTCATATTCTAAATATTGTCTTTTCAAACAAATTACTAGTATGACTTGACTGTGCATGCAGGCTGGATTTGTGAAATTTGACAAAGCTTTAGAACCTCAATTTGTGCAAAAATGCTTTAGATCATTGCAGATCTAATCTATGAAAACTTTCCTCTATGCATGCGCCCTTAGAGAGACTGTATGAGCAACTAGATTTTTTTTATATATAAAGTATTTGTCAAAATGTATTAATTATTCTTAACCAAATTCTGCATCTTGATTCAGATGAAAGATATTTCCATTTCAGAAATGGCACAAAGTCCAGATACCTGATACACACCTCATTTCTTATGAATTTTTATTCTAAATTTGTGCCTAATGTGTGAGATCTGAATTTTGATGAATAAAAAAAGGAAAATAAGAATTCTGTTTTATTTACTATCCTAGTGAGACGTTCTCTTAAGTTTGTCTCTACAAAGAGGGAGGTGTTAAGAGTATTCACAACTGAGTGCTAAGGCTTGCCTGAATGTTGAACTCAGGCTCCCACAGCAGGCTGATTGAGCATCCTTCAATGGATGTTTGGAAACAAGGCAAACCTCATGAGTGCAGTAAAGCCTTTGAAACTGTGACCCATGGCATTCTCCTGGAGATGGCGGCAGCACGTGCACTCTTAGCTGGATTAAAGCTGACTGGATGGCCATGCCCAGAGGGTGGCAGTGAGTGTTGTTTATCCAGTTGGCAGTTGGTCAGCAGTGTAGTTCAGTAGGGTTCAGTACTTGGGCCAGTTCTATTAAATGTCTTTATCAATGATCTGAACAAGAGGATCTGGGGCATCCTCAGTGAGTTTGCAGACAATACTAAGTTGGGTGGGATTGTTGGAGGGGAGGTGGATATAGACCGACTGGATCAATGGGCCAAGGTCAGTGGAGTGTTCAGTATGGCAAAGTGCCAAGTCTTGTCCCTGAATCACAACAATCCACTGCAATGCTGGAAACTGAGGGCAGAGTGGAAAACTGCCCTGTGGAAAAGGGCCACAGGGGGGTCCTGGTCAACACCAGCTGATTATGAGCCAGCTGCCCAGTGTCTGCCTAGGTGGGCAAAAAAGCCAATGACATCCTGTCCTGTGTCAGAAATAATGTGGCCAGCAGGACCAGGGAAGTGATTGTCCATCTGTACTTGGCACTGATGTGGTCACACATTGAGACCTGTGTCCAGTTCTGGGCCCCTTGTTCCAAGCAGATACTGAGGTGCTGGAGCATGTCCAGAGAAGGGCAATGAAGCTGATGAGGTATCTAGAGAGATTAAGTCATAGGACGAGTGGCTGAAGGAGCTGTGGTTGTTTAGTTAGATGAGGAGGCTCAAAGGAGCCTTATCACTCTCCACAACTACCTGAAGAGATTGTAGCAAGGTGGGAGTCAGCATCTTCTACCAGGTAACTAGTGACAAGACAAGGAGACATAACCTTGGGCTGCACACAGTAAGGTTCAGGTTGGACATCAGGAAGAATTTTTTCATTGAAAGCATTGGAACGGGCTGCCCTAGGAAGTGGTGGAGTCATCATCCTTGGAAGTCTTTAAGAAATGACTAAACATGGCACTTAGTATTGTGATTTATTTGTCATGGTGATATTTGGTCAAAGATTGGACCTGATAATTGTGGAGGTGTTTTCCAGCATTAATGATTAATGTCTTTCCTAACCCTTTTCATTAAAGGATTTATAGAGAAAATTGTGACAGGGATAAAATTTCAATAGTGATGATGGATGATAAGTAAGCTTTTGTTTTTTGTTAGATGTTTCTGTGGAAGTACATATCTTCACTAGTATGAAATACACATCAGCTGTGGCTGTGCCCTTTTCCAGCAACAGCTTGTCATAAATTATGTTCTGAGGCACAGTTAGGCTCAATTGTGTTGTGTGGAAAGCTCAAAAGGAAAATGTCTAGACAGACTAGTAAAAATATATTAGTAGATAAATACCTTAATGGAAAAATTAATAAATTTCCAGAAGCTCCCTTCATAAAAAGTTCTACAGAAGGAAAAATACTTTGGGAGACATAGGGCGAGTATTAATATGGGAAAAGGCAAGGGTTTTTTGGTGATGTTTTATTCTTAATGTGTCATTAAGATGATCAGTCTAATCATATGCATAATGCACATCTGCTCTTTCCTTGATGTGGCTTCCTCCACTGCAGACTCCAACTGGGAGTTTTGCCAGAGAGAATTTCTGGAGCTGTGGAATCCATTGGAGTTACCTGCCAAGTTCTACACAGCACTGTGGGACTTAGCAAATTTTTGCATTATGTCACAGTTTGTTTGGAGGCAAATTAGAACAGTTAGCCTTTAAATGCCACCAATTTTCATTAAAACTATTATAAACTAGATTTTTTTAATATATTGGGCAATAGCCTTATCAATAAAACTAATTTTATACAAGCAGCTACTTATGTATGTGATAAAGTTGATGGAAATTTCTTTTTTAAAAATCACATTTTCTATTTAGTTTCTATTTCTATTAAGAAAATGGACAGAGAGAAAAATATTGGTGTCAGTGATCACTTACAGTACAGTAGTATTTCCAGAAACATTATGATTTTTGGAATCCTCATAAACTGCTGATGTTGCTTGTTTGGGGGCAAAGTTTGAAACAAATATAAGGGCAGCATTTCCTTATAATTATTTGATGTTAAGATTAATTCTAGAATTCAAACAGAAGTCCAGTTCTAGGCAGACCTGTTATTTTGTTCCAATGCATACTTTGACTAAAATGCATACCGTGACACTTTTTACAAGTGTTTAAGTGAATTCTAACATATATTCCTGTTGTGGAAAATCTAGTAGCTTAAAAAATTCCCCAAGTCTTTTCATACTCAACCTTGCAAAACCCATGTTCTTCTGAGGTAAAATTCAGCAACTTTCATGTGGAGGGTGAGAATGAGCAGAAGGCAGTGAAGGGCTCGTGTTCACTTCAGCAATTTTTGCTCCTGAATTGCAACAGGCTCTGAAAAATAAGGGTTTGAGGATGAAGCATGGGGACAGGCCTCCTGTCTCCTTTGGCTTATTCTTTACATATCCTCAGTGTTTCATTACGTACTGCCTTCTGGGTTACAGTCCAGTTTCCAGGGCAATTTGGTAGCAGCAGATGATTTTACAGGCTGTTTTTGGATGTCCCTTACTGAGATGCCAAAGCAGAAAGTGCATAAATACTAGTCTGTCTGGTGCTTTTTACAAATCAGTATGCATTGATGGGATGAAGGAGTGTGAGACAGTATGGGGCACCTCTGCCTGTGCCACTTCTATCCTTTCTCCTTCAGCAACAAGGTTTTTTATCCTTATATCTCTTCCTACACATACATACACATCCTAAATATACTACAAATTTGTATATTTTTAAAATTTCTATAATGGATTCATTTTGACAATTTTTATCTGATATTGCCTTTGCAAACACATTTACTAGAAATTTGGATTGTTATAGTCTTGGCATAACCATAATAGCACAATGTTACCACAACAGCACAATGTTCTAATGGCACAACAATGAACAGTAGGGAAATCACTTCACTATTCCATGGTATACAGGAACTTTTTAAATCCAGGACTGGGATTTAGTAATGAAATGGTAATGGTGGATTAGTGCTTCACTGCACTTGAAATGACCTTGTATTAGTTCTGTTGGCTCATTCTATCTTCTTGATACAACCTCTGTATTGCTAGTTGTTCTCCGTAGTTTGCATTCTTACTGATATGAGCTACTTTTTAGGATGCAACAGAGTGAGAAATTAGGATTAAACCCAATGGATTCTAAAGCTAGTGAGATTTTAACCACTGAGAACACAATGATTTTTCTGTTAATAATGGAAAAAAAATCAGGTCACATTTTCTTTTCATATTCTATTTAAATTACTTGGAGTTTTGTATTGAAAAATCTTCCAAACTGTTGGCTCTAATTTATACCTCACGTAGTATCACTGAAATTTCAGTTTTTTGAAATACTCTCATGTTAAATGTAACTGAATAAGCTAGTTCAGTCATTTTTTTTTTTTACTCTGATAGTCCTGGCTAACTTTCAATATCATGACCATAAGAGATTTCTTAAAATGTGTATATATTTGAAATTTATGTAATGTTTAAATACAACTTGATTTCTAAGTAAGGATTAAGAATTAAATTTCTGCTATTTTTTCTACTCATGAATCTACACTTTGTAAGTAATATTTAAAACAAATTTACAGTATCAGAAAGTGTTTTGGAGAAATCTACTTTTCTGTGCAAAAGGTATAAGTTCCTCCAGCATGTACCCCAGAAGTAAAAGAATTCACTGAGGAAAAAGTTGTAAATCTGATTAAGTATTGTAAGAATCTTTTGTCATAAATTTGTCTTTGGGATGCTGTTTACTTTATTAAGGTTTACATATATGAATGCAACTACTTGCTGTATCATGCACGTTTAATTATTACATTTTCTTTTTCACTAATAAACTTGGATATCTTTGAAAAAGGCTGTGAGATGTATTATTCCAAATCTTCAAATATAATTAAAAGCAATTGTATACTTGAAAAGTGAGTGCTCATGAGCATTCACCATAGTCTTGTAAAAGAGTAATTTCAGGTTCGTACTTGGCATACTCAGTCATTTTTGACAATTAAATATTTGATTATTTTGGCCTCAAGACACAGCTAGACTGAGTTTTCAAATCTTCAGTCATTTATGTTGTACTGCTTTCACTAGTGACTAACAATTTCTTAAGGCTTTTGTAGGATTTATCTGTTCCTAATTTCATAATCTCAGTTTTTCAACCAAAGTGGACGTGCTAGATCTGCCTCTGGAAAGATCAATGGCTCAAGATGTAGAGGACATTAGAAGATATCTAAAAAACACTGGCATGAATATTTAAATCGGGAATTTCTCTGAGTTCCAGTTTTGCTAGGACCTATCGTTAAATCTTGCTAGAAGGCTGAAGCTACTGATTTTAGCCATCATATGTTGTCATGTATGATTCACATGTTAGAATTAGTAACCCTATGGCTGGCTCCGTTACAAATACAGAAAACGCTTGAGGTCAATGAGCAGCTTTAGTTGTAACAAAAATAGTCTGGAAATAGTTGAAAAAAAATCCTTCAGGATATTTCTTCAATAGCATTTGGAGAGAATGCAATTCTAGCAAACCTAACTCCCTTTTTCCTGACATCAAATGGATAAATCAAGATTCTCTTTTGTGGCAAATGACTTCAAAAGATGTTAGGTCTGTAGTACATCCAGTGCTGCCAAACTTGTAAAGTGCATGCAGAGCATAATTATACTGCTTTAAATTCCTTAAGAAATACTCAGAGGAGACTTGGTTGTCTTCAGAGTTATAGCTCTCTAAATCAGATATCCTCCAACTATGACTAGAGAGGGTTTTATCATCCTCCATCTGCCTATGTAGCTTCAAATTTATGTTTTGAACCACTTCCACTCAAGAATTATGTTACATCCTTAGGCATGGTAGTTAGGCTTTCTTAATACAACCTGATCAGTAAGGTGCGTGGCCATGAGATATAAATGATAAAGTAGTATTTACAGAGTTTCCATTTTTTACCTTGCTAACAATCCCAAGTACGGAAGCAGGATGGGAAAGCATGCCACATGAGACAGCAAGCAGATAGCCACACTCAGCTATGAGATTATAAAAGCAGTGTAAGGGAGATTAACACAAATATTGACTTAATTCTCAGTTTCTTGACAAACTGTTCCATGCAATCAAAGCAGTGTTATTTACAGACTGCTATTTCTGTTCTCTAGTAAAAATCTTGGGACCACTTCCAGGGGTATGGTGGCGTGGTTTGAAAGCAAAACGAGTGAAAGGCTCCAAGTCAGAAATATAATTTAATAAGAAGAAAGGTAAAAAGGTAAAAAATAAAATAAAATAAAATAAAATAAAATAAAATAAAATAAAATAAAATAAAATAAAATAAAATAAAATAAAATAAAATAAATGCAATAACACAGAGTCAGAATACAACCTGAGCAGGTTGGTGGAAACAGTCCAGATGAGGTGCTCTTCCTGAAGCAGTGATCCTGTAGAAAGGTCTGGTAGCTCTGGTCCTCTGGG
>VWZU01001786.1:129800-231572 GCA_013397095.1 Sterrhoptilus dennistouni
GGGGCCTGGGAAAACACTGCCCCACCTGGTTGCAACAGCTCATGGAGATGGTGATAGAATAAATACTTTTGTACATCCTACACTGCAACCCACGACATAGGGCATGAACACAGACAGGGGAAATAACTTCAAGGATCAGATTGACATACATCTACATCATAAAGATGGTCACTGATAAAGCAAAAGCAACAGTGGTGCTCTTCGAAGAAATACAAGTTAAATGTATTAGCTGGGTCCATGAGTTATGATTGATATTTTCATTCAGTCTGCTTCATTCAATTTGGATTTTGTTTAAAAACAAATATATTTATCAAAAAACTATATCCAGAAGTTTATCAAGGTAAGAGATGATCTGTTGACTTTGATTTACAACCAGCAAGTTTTAGAAGAAATGTGTTTCACTGAAAGAGAGCATTGAGTGGGCTCTGCTTCCAAGACATTGTATCAGACATGGTATTTTTCCTAATTATGTGTCGTTCTTTCAAAATTCAGCATGAATTATCAATTAGGAGGCATGATCATCATTAAATGTTGGTTTATTTTCTTTATTGCATAAAAATGGATCCTTTTGAGGTAAAAACTAACACAGATAAAGAAATATCCTGAATTTAAAGTAAAATTTATTGCTCTGTCCTATAGCTTTTACAATGAGAAGTTGTAAAGAAAACTTGAATTCCTCAGAGGAAGTGAACAGTTATCTCGGAGACTGAAAGAGCAGTCTGGTCTATACAAGGTTACTGTGAGGAGAATTTTTGTGATACCTGGGTGTAGGCTCAGCCTGACCTCTCTTCTCTCTGTCCATCAGAGGGCGGCTCACAGTGAGATATCTCACAAACTTCTCCAAAGTCTTAATTTATCTTAAGTTCACCTTTGCACATTCCCCTCAATGATGAGTTGCTGAATAGAGTGTGTGATGCAGATGTATTGCAGCTGCGTCTGAATGGGAGCTTCCACAAAATTCATGAAACAATTCTTCTGAAATAACAGTGCTTCCAAGCCCCTATTTTCCGATAATTCCCCAGGTCTGCCAAGAAATTTGTAAATAAAAATCTGGCCTTTATTGCTATAGAGAGCAATTGCTCCCTCTTAGTCATCTACTAGCTGGTAAATGCAGTACAAGAAGTTACTAATTTCTGAAGCTGAAGAACTAAAGATTAATTAAATGCCCTTGTCCCTCAGCTTCTAGAGGCGAGATTCTCTGCTTCTGTTTGTATATGAATTTTCCTCAGAATTGTAACCACAGATCTGATGATTATTTTCTTTGTTGGTATTATTCTTGAAGGTGTTATCTGTTCTAGTTTTATTTGCAGCAACTTTAGGCAGTTTTTCCTCAAAGTCCATCTGAAAAAAAGAAAGTTTGTAGTTTGAAGCCCATATTCACTGCCTTTTCCCTTTGAATAAAGGAAAATTGTTAAAACAGTGCAAGAAAAAAGGTGTTCATTCTGTATGCCTATTTAATGAGCTACAAAGCCTTGAGACACCTGGACAATAGCTGGCCCTGTTGCTGTGGAGGAGGTGGAGGTGGGAAGGAGCAGCTCAGATGCTGGTGAGTGCCTGATTGCTACTCTCTGGTGCTGCTCTGGAGGCAGAAGCCTCAGAGGCTCTGATGGTGAGGTTGGCAGCAGCAAGACCTTCATAAGCATATGAGTTCTAAAGTCTTTTTCTCTGAGCTTGGTGGAAGGCAAAAGCTAGGTGTGTGAGGTGCACTTTTATTCCCACTTGGCTGCTGGAGCAGGGAGGGCAAGGAGAGGGAGGTCAGATCCAGTTTCATGAGCTCCTGGCATTCCCAAGAGCTGTTTGTTTTTGGAGCACCTGAGTCCCCATATTTGATGAAAATGGGAAAAATAGGTAACTTATTACTGACCAGGTTTTGCCTGATCTCATTTCCAGTCTGTGGTGCTTATGCATCATCCCTTGCATAAGTTCAAAAGCAACTGTTGAAAGCTGGTTAGTTCTCTGCTCAGCACATGGCCTCATGTAGGCACATGTACATGTTCCCTCTGCTCCTGGGCCACAGCAGGGCCGAGCTGAGCGTTCAGGTACTCACCTCCAGGCTGTCATGATGCACACCGCACCAGAGGAATATTTTGAGTCTTTTGGACCAAAAGCAAAACAGGTTGCAGATTGGCTTAATTAACACTGGTGGGATGTCTTCTCCTTTACTAGGTCCTGCAAAAAGAAAATAATACATGAGTCTATGGATAGCTGGGTATGAGCCTTGGGAGTCTGACCATGAATTAGGGGAGCAGGATCAGAGCCCACTGCCCTCCTCTGAGTCTATGTCTCAAGTCACCTACTGGACTTTAAAAGCTTTTTTAACAGTTGAGTCAGCTTATGCAAAAGTATGTTTGTTTCTATATGTATATATATATATGTGTGTGTGTGTGAGTGCGTGTCTGTATGTTTAGAACACCAACCTGTTATAAAGCTTATCAACAGCCCTGTGATGGCACAGCCCACACAGCCGATGGCACTGAAGTACAGGTAGGACAGGGAGTACCAGGTGTCTGCCAGCAAAGGCCTGTGAAGAGGCGACAAAAACAGCTAGTGATAAGCAGCTGCTCTGTTTAGTTTGTTGCCTGACTCTGCCAGCAAAATGCAGCTCATGGTGCAGTTGGGGTGTCATCTGGCATCAGTCTGCACTCCCAACCTGCTCTGTGGGCTGCAGGCTGAGGTAGCACACTTGACAAAATATAGGCTTAAGTAGTAACAATAGGAAAAATACCTCTCTGAAGCCTCTGTAGGAGCTGCTGTTACCAGTGCCTCAGTGCTGTTAGCCAGTGTGCAGTTGAAGGTAGATAGTTGCAGAGGGATGGACTTTGTTGGTGGTGCAGGGTAAATGAAAGAGCCAGTACCAGCCCAAAAAGCCAAGCTGATCCCAGATAAGAGGCCGCCGAGAGCACCCTTGGCAAGTAGAGAAAGATACTGTGAAAGATGTTATCTGGAAAGTGCTTTTCTGTGAATGTGAATTAGGTAGGAGTAGGTAATGATGGATTACGGTGTAAATAAATTCTGTACTCTCTCAACTAAGGTATAAAACATGGTGTTTTAGCACTCTTTATTTATAAAAGTTGAAGGAGAAGTGTGATTTAAGCTGTGGTACAGATTTTAGTTTTACTTCTGCCAACCTTGATGGGAATCCTGATGGGGCAGTATGGAATGAGCTCATGTTGTGTTTTGAGTGAATGAATGAAGGCAAAGCTTTTGCAATTGCTCTGTGCATCCCAAGGCTGGTGCAAGTATGGAATAATTTTTTTCTTACTAATGAAACAAAAAAAAATTAAGAGAACTCTCATGTGAATCTAATCACCAATTATTCCACAGTTGAGTAGACTTAAATCCAGCAGGATAAATTTAGGCAGGGAAAAAGCATGTATAAGTAGATTTTAGATCCTCAGGCACTATTCAGATTCAAATCTGAAAAGCAGCTCAAAGACCCAAACAATTTTCAAACTGGAGTTTTGACCAAAAAACACCAAGAGATTTTCTTTTAGATCAGGATTTTTGTTTCCTTACCTTCCAGTTAGCACACGGAAACACAATTCCCAGGGTAAATAATCCCAGCATTGGCCCCCCACACATCCCGTGGATGGAGAGGGAGGCCTGTGCATGAAGAGAAGAAAGAGGAGTTCAGGGCAGCAGCTGAGGGGAAGCATGCCTAATTCTGACTTTGGTCAGTAATTTTCAGTGGGAAAATGGTGAGGGATGAGGGATAAGTAGTGATTTCAAGGCACAGTTTAAGAGAGAATCATGCTCAGTATTGTTTCCTAGCAGTGAGTCAATAGTGAAGGAGTTAGGGGACTTATCTTTTCCAACTATTCTTCTCAACAAAATGTCCACAAAAATTGTTTAGGTAATCTAGCAGCCAGCAGATCTGGCAGCATTATTTGCTCAGTTCATTACATTTTCTGTTCATTCCTATTCTATTACATTTCTGAAACAAGAAATACCTGCACTACTCCTCCCAGCAGTGATGCTGCTGCAGCCATTGAAGTGCACAGGACGCCATATAATATACCTGGAAAAGAAAAGATAGTGAAGTTCTCAGTGGGGATGGTTCCTAGCTCAGTAGTGTCTGAGATGACCAGGCAGCATGGAGGAATTTGCACTTCTTATTGGATGTTTAGTGTAGACCATTACACACCCAGCAGTGTCTTGTGTGAAGTCTTGTTGGATTTTTTGGTTGATTGTTACTCCTTACAAAGTAGAAAAAATAGCAACAAAATTCATTTAGAAGTTATGCCTCATGTAGAAATATTTCTGTTGCCTTTAAATATCACTTTAAAAATAATCTAATAAATGAGCTGTGAAATGATAAAGCAGCATGACTTTCTTCCCTTGACACCAGTTTTAACTTCATGGTAGGTGAAACTCTGTATGCAGCAGTCTTGAGTAAAGCCAACCAAAACTTCAGTGCTAGCACACCTTGGTTTTGGACATAAAAATTTATCTTTCTGAGTCCAGAGTGAAAAAAATAAGTAGTAAGTGGAAAAACGATAATGAAGAAGACTAAAACAGTTACAGGGATAGAAAATATATGGGTTTGGCTCTTTCATGATATTTGTGAACTTTAATAGAATTCTTATGGTATGATAATTGTATTCATAAAACTGTTTTGATCTTACTGAAATAATAGTAACAAATATCTTGAAAATTAAAATAATGTTGGATGATTGATATGTTGATGATATTTTGTGGGTTTTTTTACTTCTTTGTTTTAATACTTTTTCTCTGAAAAGCTGAATAACCTGCTTATGCAATACACTAAGTTTGAATAGAAATTACTTACTGTATTTCTCTAAATACTAATATAGAGTAATGTGGTAATAACTACATTGATATTTTTTCTGTGTTAAGAAAAGTGTTTTCCAATATTTTCAGTAGACCAAGGATTTTGAGTAGTGGTTGTTAATGGTAGTCTGTATTTGTTTCTCTGCCAAATGGTGCTGATACTTCATGCTACTGAAGCATCAGGCCGATGTTCACCTTGAGGGTTTATTAAGGGCTACATTCCTGTGGGAGTTTCCAATGTACAAGTATTTCTGAGTGAGTGTCTCTATGCAGTGCCCTTTGCTGCTAAATAAATGGGTCTCATCTAGAGTACCCACATAAACCTTTGCTGATCCACGTGCTCATCTTCTCGGGGAGGTTTGGGAAACCTTTCTTGACCAAGTCTTCAAAGGTAACAGTTGCTAAAGCATTGATGCTGGCAGCTACTGTGCTGTAGAAAGGGAGAAGAATGGTAAGTAAATAGGAAGAAATCTAATCTGAAATCAGGTTGTATTTATAAAAAATGCTTCCTCTTTTTCAGCACAAATTCTCTCCAAGAACTGTATGATTCATACTATTTTTCATACGTGCTACTTTAATGGGGAGGTTTCTGCTACTTCTGCAATTGCTGTGGCTCTGCTTCATGCTGGCATGGAACAAGATAGAAACACACCCTAACTGACCCTTCCATTTATAACTTTGCAAAGACCTTAAATATAGACATGTTCTAGATTTAAAACTTTACTCCCTTACAAATGGAAGGATGTGCAGTCCCCATGAGTGCCACCCTGGTTCTCTTTTAGCTAGGTGAGGAGACTATCTTAGGTGAATGCAGTTCAAATAGACTCGGTGAAAACATGTATACCCCTGCCTGTGATATTGTGGCAGTTAACTTATGTAGAGACAATTTCACCATGAGCACCTCACAAGAGTATTTTTGGAAGTTAAAATCAGTTTTTCTACATTTTTTCTATATTGATAACATTATTCTAAAATATATTTGAGATAAAAAGATACTGGAGGTGTGGAGTTAGACTTTATCATAAACATAATCATAGAATAATTTAGGTTGGAAAAGACCTCTATGATCACAGAGTCCAATTGTTTACCCAGAACAGTGAAGTTCACCAGTAAACCAAGTCACTAAGTGCCATATCCCCATGACTCCACATATCTCCAGAGGTGTAACATAATTTAATAAAGAGCTGGTGCTATCTCCTAGAATGTTCTAAGAAAAAGAGCTGGGCTTTTCTTAGGGTTTCATATTTTGACCTCATTCTGGATCCTCAAGGAATTGTCATAAAGAGCTAAAATGTCAGTTCAAATTCACAAACCTTAGTGTTCCACTGAATGCACAGGCAACAAACAGTCCTGGGACTCCTGGCATCGAAGAAAAAATGTCCATAACAAAGTATGGCATGAGCTGGGATAGAAGGAGCACAAGAGCAACGCAAGAAATTAATTAAGGGTTTCCCGGGTAATGGAAGAGAAGTATTTTATGTTTATGAGCATGTTGCTAAATTCTGGTGCTGTCCCAAATAATATGGTTTCAGATTTTGAGCAAAAGGGATGTCTTTTGGCAAAAATGTTCAATTGAATTAATACTGCAGGAGGGCCAGAAGAGTTATTATTGTAGCCCTGACCTGGCACTCACCTTAGTCCCTGAGTATTTAAAGGACATAAACAATTGCCCAAAATTAAACTGTCCTGATATGTGCTATATCTGAGCCCAAATCAGCTCCTAACTACTGTAATGGACATCTGTACCTGATCAGGAGCTGAAATGAAAGCAGCAGTCCAGGGATCACAACTCTTGTAATGAGAGTACATCACCAATCCACAAAATACTGCACACACTAGGACTATCCAAAGTCCCAATAAATTCAGGTAAAGTGCCCTAGAGCAAAAGAGAGAAACGGTTTAATGGGAGATAAATAAAAAAGTTGTTACAAGAAATCTATTCAGAACTTTTTTGGGAGATCCCCTTAATCCCAATGGTTATGTAATTCGAACTGACTATATAAATCAAAGCAAGATTAAAAAATAAAGAAAAAGAAAAAGTACACCATCCTTATGCTATAGAGCAAGGATAAAGTTTTTGAGCAACTTCATAGTGCTGGAAGAGTCAGGTAACCTCTACTCAGAATGGGCAGTACTGAGTGCTGGGTCTGTCATTCCTGTGCCTTGTAAGAACAGATTTTGGCCTGTTGGAAGATGTTGATGCTGCCTTCCCTTTAAAGCACACAGAATATTATTTCCAATGTTACCATGCAAAGTAACAGTATGCCATGAAACAGATGTAGGTGACAGCATCTGCTAGGAAGATTGAGTGGCTGTGGGTTAGCAAGTTCTGAGAGCTGCCATATTTTAAAGAGGTCACATCATGTTTGGACATCACCTTGTGAAAGACCTGTTGCTAAGGCCAGTTCCAAGTGTGCTACCAGGAAACAAAGATTAACCCAGCTTTTTACTAGTAATGTTCTCACTGGTGTGACTTCTAAGCGTTTTTCAGACACTGAATTTTCTACAGGATATATTCATATAGGCAGTCATGACCTTCAGAAAAATTAATATGTTTAGAGACAGCAAAAAAGCCAACTGAAAAGGAAATAGTTATCACCTTTATTCTTTAGCCACATGTGCAGGCAGTTGACCCTAGGTGTGTGAAAAAAAAATCTGATGGTTTAGTAAAATATGTCTAGCTACACTTACACTACTGCTGAAGTTGAGGCAGATAGCAAGCTGGAGACCTGTATATCTATATTGTGAAGATTCACTTTGTTCTTCATTGATTGTGATTATTCTGATGCTGCAGAATTTTAAGAAATTATTATAATTTAATTTTATTTAGGTATTACCATATATTGTAGCGCTCCACTAAATCAGTAGCAACTTTTAATCCAGTATAACATAAAAACAGTTCCAATAGATACATTTTTACCACGAGGTTGTAGATAGCACAACTTCTATGTTAGCATCATTGCCATACTCTCCTTCTGAGGATTAGTTTATCAGCCTGATCATAAATTGATAAACTGCAAGGGATGAATTTTTCTTTTTCCTCTGTGTATACTTAAGTCATTTTCAGGCAGAGGTAATAAGACTGTCAGAGCAAAATTAGCTTACTACCACTGAATGGGATCCCAATATTTATTTAGTGTAGCTGACAAACTTAGTATGATTCTTGATTGATTGCAGGAATAGGTTAATGACTGGTAGCTTACAGTTTAGCATGCTTTTCTGATTTGCAGGAAATGCATCTCTGTATTGTGGACTGATTGACTCCATAGAGCCCTAGCCATGTAAATGTTCCCCCAATAACTATTGTCCAGAAGGTATGTCGTCTCAAAGGATCAACATCAAAGCTAGAAGAAAGAAAGAAAGAAACAATTTAGGTTTTTTTATTTAAACAGTTTTTTTTTTCAGCAAGAGGTAGGTTATTTTTTTCAGAACTATCTGGCATGTCCTACCATGAGAATCAAAAATTCTGCATTGGTAATACTGTTTTCCAGAACCAACAACATCTGATATGCTCAGGTTTTGAAGTTTTTTTTTACTTTTATATTGAAACACATTGCTTTCAAGTCAGGATAGATAAATATCATTCAGGCCTAGTCAGAGGATCACTTAATTGAGATTAATCAAATTTATAAGGATGCTTATTCTCAGACATCAGACCTGTTCATATTGTAGCAGACCTACAAGCCATCCTGCCTGGGACCCCGTCTTCTGTAAGGAACAAGGTTGCTTACCAAACTCTAAAAAAATCCTGTAAACTTTTAATAGCACATCATAATGATGTAACTTCCTTTACAAGAAATTGCTTCAGATGCTTTGTTATCTTTTGTACAACAAAATTCTGTTTCTCAGCAAATCTAATTCATACAAGTGTATCTTTCTGTCTGGAATGTGTCATCTTTGCAGTTCTCCTTATCTTGGTCAGGACAGCAGATAACATTTGACCTTGCTGTTGGATTCTGTCACTGCCTTGCCTTGATTAACCAACAAATGCCCCAAACAGCCAAAGGAAAATCAGATTTCTATCCCAGTGCACTGTGCACTATTTCTAGCTGCTATGTTGAGTGCAAGTAAAACATAGTGTCAGTTTTATAAGTAGAAAATGAAAGATGCATACTATTAGCCACTGAGATTAGCTCAGCTGATTTGAATGTGTTGCTAACCACATCAAGGTTTCATGTTTGATCCCTGTATGGGCCATTTACTTAAGAACTGGACTTGATCCTTGTGGATCCCTTCCAACTGAAAATATTCTCTGTATGAAATTGGAAGGAATAATTGGGCTGCATTTGTAGCTACACGACGAAAAACAGCCAATCTCCCCTTCAGTTCAGCAGACCTTTGATTTCTTGAAAGAGTTAAGCTTTCCTAAAGGTCAAATGTATTGCCAATAGCTGAAGAAATGAGGAACGGACTTCTTGGAGTCACCAAGGTTGTTTAAACCAAGTCTGTGTATTTTTGGCTTACTGTCGGTATGGTTTCTACATATTAAATATACAGAAAGTTGCATAATTTGTTTCTTACTCAAATATGTTTAGCCGAGATCCTTCATGGGCATCTTCCCAGACTTTGGCTGATCCACCATTCAGACTAGTTCCTCGAATCAAAACCGTCACAAAGCCAGCCACCATAACAATCATTTGAAATGCATCTGTCCAGACAACAGCTTTTAATCCTCCCTAAAACAAAGAGAAACTGTATACCATCAATCTTCTTTCTTGTTGCTGAAGTACTGAAAAATGTAAAAAGACTCCTTATTTTGACAGCTCATTATATGCATATTCAGCACCTAGCAAATCAGGGCTCTGCATTCTTCCACAAAGTGCATTTTTTTGCAGGTTGGAGAATTTCACAGCCTAAATAGTTTGTCCATTGGCACAGGAGAATATTTGACTTTCAGTTAAATGCTTTTTTTCTGCCTCCTTTATATGCCTTTGAATATATCATGGTGTGGAAAAAAAGCTTAAGGAGTTTTGGCCTGTTCCTACATCCCATAGGACTCCATACATTCTCAGAGCCCAGTGGTCCACAATTAGCCTAACACAGAAAAATAGCTCTAGAAAATTTGCCATTCCCCTTTCTTCCATAGCTACTTTCATATTTGATAACATTAGTACTAGAGCATATAAAAGGCGTTTGCAACAAAAGTGGAGTGATATATTGAAAAAAAATAATTAGTGACAATGAGAATGACAATTAATTTGTGTCCTGAGCCCCAGGGCTATGCTGCTTCACTGCAAAAAGCTATACAATACATCTATTTTGGAATTTGGAGTCTCATGTTGCTTCCCCTCAAAAGTAAAGTTCTCTGACCTGTTGATTTTCCTTCCTAGGTTTTAACGCTTTGTTCTTGGGCACAATTTTCATTACAGTGTTTTTCAGCCTATAATTTGTAAAAGATAAGAACCATCCTCTCAGAAGATCACAGGGGAAACTTATGGCCTCCTTATCTGGACCCTGGCACAGGATGGCTGCTTTAAACAGGGAGACATACAGCAGAGAATTAGTGAGGACTTTTTTTTCTTCCAAATAGACTTCCTTATAAGACAGAGTGTAGAAGAAATTTATCTGTACGTTCTCCACAAGAGCCATCCTTCTCTGACAGTCTGTCATGTTTGGAATGATGGTTGAATTAACTGTCTGTGTTCCAACCATTCGGTTGTGCCTGTTACATACCAGAGTGCAATAGAAAGTGCAGACAATTCCTGTTGCAGCTACAGAGCCCCAGAGATCAAATCCAGTGACTGCAAAACCCAAGAAAACAAAATTGTTAGCGAAATGGATGTAAGTAATCTGGAAGATAGCAGAAGACCTGTAATCCTTTAGCTTTAGAAGAATAGGACTAATTATCAATTTTAATCTTTTGTGTCTATTTAGAGCTTTGCTGGATTTTTCAAGTTTTATAGAACACTGTTTTGCATTGTTGTTTTCTTTCAAATTGAAATTAATTAACTTTTAAGAAAAAATAACACTTAAGAATACTTGCATAAAGCAAAAATGTCATTCTGATGGGACAGACCTTTAAAGGAATGCCTCGCTTCTGTTCTTAGTCCAGAACTACATCTTGAGAAACCAAGTTCTTCAGAGATTCCCCAAAATCCTAAGACAAAAAAACCCCAACCCCTAAGTACATTCCATTACCTGCATCTAAGAATGATTTAATGCTAAAATGTCCTTCAGTAAAAAAGCTTTCTGTGTTCATTTTGCTTAGTAGTTTCTTTGCACAAGATGAACAAATTTTGTTTCAGCTGATGCTGAAATGTCACCTACCACTCATAGTTTGTGAGGGCAAAACTATTTGTAAAGGTTCTCTTATTAGCAAAGTTAGTATGGTACAATAATGAATGAGAACTTCCACAAGGAATTCACCTGCATGACAGAGGAAGAAAATTTGGCATTGTGTGGGTGGTGGGATCGAACAGACTGCAGCTCAGATAATGAACAATGAGAAGAGCCGCACAATCTCTTCCAAATCAGTTTTGGTAAAATCAGGAATTGGGCCATGATGATTCCTTGTGCCCTATGTCAGTAAAATTACAAATCCCATCTATTGTGATGGATGATCTATGCCTAGTTTGCAAATATTAATTGAAGAAGTCTGGGGACAGACAGCAGAACAGCATCAATCTCCCGCCATGGGGAAAAGATGCCCATGGAAACCTGAATACAAAAGACAGGGGGAATCAAAGTGCATAGTATGGTCTTGGATCATCAACTTGTACTGTGAACTTTGTCAGGATGTTGGGAAATTGTTTACTTCAAATCTCTTCAGGTGATTCTGAGTGGAAAGGGTAGAAGAAGACCAACCACGAGGCTCCTGCTAATGTTTGGAGGTGAGAGGAACCTGGGGAGTCAGAAATGCAGAGCTACAAGGTGAAGGCAAAAACATTCTTATAGAACCTCTGAGAATGATTGAGGTTTTGTCTTTATCTATTTTTGTTGCTTCACTTACTCAAGCAGTCCTTCTGGTGTGGTTATTTGGGGTAGCAGTGAAGTACAGCATAAGAACTCACCTTGGTTGAGTGCCAGTGATGGAGCATAGACCACTATTCCTGTATAAAGGATCTGAAGGAGAAAAATTATGTATTTGAATGCTCAGTGATAAAACTTGTATTTAGAGTAGGGTTCTGAGCAAAATACCAGATCTAGAGGTTTCTTTAGATCAGCTTATATTGTATATGGCTTTTTGTTCTGGCCCTTAAAAATTAAAATCTTGTGTTTAATTCCTTTCTGCGGAAAGGATCATTATCTGTCTTTGTATTAATTTTTTCTCTACTGCTAAGACAAATATATGGCAAAATATCCTCATGAAATAGAGAGTGTCTCCAGAAAACACAAATAGTGGTACAGAAATAAAGTTGCACTGATCTTAGAAATTAAATTTTCATTTTTCCATTCAATCCCTTTCAAAGTAACTGACTCAATACCCTTTACATGTAAGGTCTGAGAAAGCTGATGGAGAAACAAAGCATCAAGGCCAGTAAGCATTCATATCTATTGCCAAAGGTTTGGGAATTATTTAAAATGGAATTAATGCAGAAGGAAATGCCTCCTAAAGTCCCATCAAATCTTTCCATCACATACACAACTAATGTAACTAATTTCAAGATGGTCACAACAGTGACCATCATGGGACCATAGCTATCAGGATACCTTGTGCAACAGTTTTCAAACAGGATAGTTCACCTCAATGTCATAAACGGGTAACTAAACATACTGAGTAAAACTTGACCAGCTTCTCAAGAAAGAAAGAATTCACTTGTTTGGGAAGACAGAGGTTTCAAGTTAACATAAGGAGACCAAGAATGAGCTATGAGAGTACAACAAAACATCTGAGAGTTAAAGACAACTAAAATTGCCTTCCTGATACTAAAGGAGAAAAGTAAGGGAAGTTAGACAGTTAAAAATATAATCATGCTTTCTTTTCAGCTTTCATAGTGCAGCTTGAACTTTCATAGTTCAAGTGAAAGAACTAAGAGAAAAAGATTACTTATTAAAACATGTCATCATAAAAAATGTGCTGTGTGAGGCTAGTTGTGAAAATGAATGTTGAGTGAAATTAGCATTAAAAAAAAATCAATCTTATCTTACCGTCTGTAGGATGTAAATCAGTGTTGCAGCAAGACGGACAATCTTGTTAAATCTTAACTCCAAATACTAGGAAAAAACGTAATCTCAGTAAAGTGCACATGTGGCATCTGTGACACAGATGTTACCCTTCTGTCTGCCCTAAGTAACATCTTACTGTGCAAGTAAACTTACTGGCAGCTGGCATTGCTGTTATGAGTAGTTAATAAGGAGAGCAGGATTGTCATTAGATGCAACAATAATTACATTAAAGAAATCTTCTCATCTCAACCACATACTTGAAATTCTATACTGGGTTGCAGTAATCAATACCTGATTTGTACCAGGAATAATTGGAAGATCCCAAGAATTACAAAGAAATTTAAACTTCAAATGAAATTATATTCCAAGTGGAAACTTGAGCTCATCTCTAGCAGAAATAGCATTGTCTCCAGTAGTGACAAAGTAGAGGTGGAGCAAATGATGAAGCAGCAACATGGATGCCTAGTACATGAGCTAAGCTGGCTTTCCCACTTGTTCTGTCTCAGCCTAAAGCCAAATCTGCACATTGGCAATATGAAGAGGCAAGAAGGGGGATCTTATGGACTTCCAGGTTCAAAGATGTAGAGAGGTGTTGCCACCTTCGAAAGAACTGCAGAGGTGAGTGGATCTCTAGACTCAAAAGCCCAGGTTTTAACCTGGGTCTTTGCAGTGTCTCAGCCCCGTGGCAGCCTCCATGCAGGGAGGCTCTTCTTGGATCATAGTCCCATGCTCCCCGCCCCACCCCCCGCAGACACCAGGCATGGGCTGTACAAATTTTCCCTCTTTTACAAGTCTCTAGTCTGTGCACTTTGTTCTGCTGATGCATCTTTTTTCTTCATTTTGCTCATGCTGATCTCATGGTTTTTGCATAATGAACCTCACAGTCTGCCGTATAAATACATAGCTAATTTATGTAACTTGACTTATTTCTAAAAATAATTAATGAAGCCAATAATCATCTTTCCAGCATGCTTGAAGGGTGTCTCCGTTTAATATGGCACTTTTGGTGGTTCAGATGACAAAAGTAATTATTTCTCTAATATTAGATCAAAATCAGCTAGAAAACACAACTACTTGCAGCAATGGTACAATGGTTACTCTTCACTGACCTGAAAATATTTCCAAATAGCCAGGCAGATCTGTTTGACCAAAGGGTCCTTGGGTCTGGGCTCAGTGAGCATGAGCAGCCTTTCTGTTACCAGAAAGTTCCTTGTGAACTAACCCAGTTTCATCATCCAATTCTTGCTTAATTGAAACTGCCCACAGACAGGAGCAACAAAATTTGCAGGAGTTGACTGAAGTGAGTAAGAGGCCATCCCAAATGGTCAGTAGCTGTCCTGTGGATGTGCAGGTTATAAGGGCTGCTACTGACCTATATTATGAAGGAAAAAAATGTGTTCCAGGGAAAACGCTAGGCAAAATTTCTATAAAATTCAGAAGTCATTTATTTAATTTCTTAGAGAATGCTTGAATCCATTCTCCAGCCCTGACTTTTTTACTTCGTTTATTTTTATTTTCGAACAGGTCTGCCATCTTCTTTCTCTTCCTACCACTTCAGCTCTTTAGATATAGTAGCTTGGCCAAAATTACCATATCTAGACTAAGTTTGAATTGGATTGTATTGAATGTTGTTCTTAAAGTCTGTCTTTCTAAACCAGAGCAGAATATTCAAAAGACCAGAAGTGTTTGGATACTCTTAAATATTTTCCAACTGTTACTTAATTTGGTGCTGTAAACCCAGGTGTAAATCCACATCCTATCTATGCAGTATGTGCATAAAAGAAGCTCTGACTCTTAGATTGTGATTTCAACTTATGCAATATAAATAACTAGTTTGAATATGAATAACTAGTTTAATTTCTAAAAATAATTAATATATCAATATATTTGTTCTGTAAAACACTGCAGAAAGCCTTCTGTCAAAGATTTTTAAAAACATATGCATGATACTTAGTTATACTAGAATAATGCCTTTATTTTATTGCTTTTACTTACCTCATAAGTGCTTGTGATGCCAGATCTATAAAAAACAGGTAGATAAATTTCAGCAGTAAAAATTATGACAAGTGTATAAGAAAGAAAGAACAGCACAAAGGATGCCCCATAGCGATAAACTTCAGAGGGTGTCCCCAGGACTGTTACGGCTGACATGAAGCTTGATGTAAGAGAAAAAGCTATGGGTCCACATGTCATCTGCTTACCACCCACCAAAAATTCCTTTGACGTTTTCTTTTTCCTCTCTTTAACTGCAAAAAAGACTCCAATGCTGGCAGAGACTAAAAATAGTATTGCAAAAACAATATAGTCCCAAGCCACAAATTTTTTGACTTCCGGAGCTACAAAGTTTGGCATTGCAGCAATTCTATAATTCTCTGATGGAAGATTCTGGTTCACTATGTCTGGTGCTAATCTGGTGCTGTCTGGAGCACCAGATTAACTCTGTTTACAGCAAAACTGAAACTTATCTGTAGCTCAGCAATAAAAGCAATAAACTGAAAGAATGTTCAGCCAGAAGACTTTTTCGAATCCAGTTCAGTTCTAAGGAGGTAAAAGAAAGGTAGCTAAGGATAAGTTAAGGAAGAATGTACTTAGACCCTAGTACTATGGGCTCTTCTGCAAGGCAAGCTGAAATAAGGGACTTAGCTGTGAAATTTGTAGTACGATCCCTTTTTATGCGTGATGTATAAATTTAAGGTTAAACATTAGACTGGCACATTGAGTCCATCCAACTCTTTTCTAACATCTCAGCATTTTTAAATAATAAAATGAGAGCAACAGAGAAAAAATTAAGGAGAGAGAAAGGAAAGAAAGCTCAGTGTACAAACCTGCTGTCTTACTAGTGAGTTTCTTTTCATAGACACAGTTTCCTCATATGGTTAAAAACCGATCTTGAATGCCAGCAATAGGCTTTACAGTTGTCCTTTGACATGCTTAGTGTGGTCCTTATTAGAATCTCTGGAACTTAAGGTGGCCATAAGAAACTGAAGTCTTTAATGGTTAAAACTAACTCTGGTGCTTCCCCTTACCTGCTGTATTCCACCCTCAGTGTGTTTGGAAACCCAATGGACCTCCAGATGAACAGGAGTATGATTTGTGCTGCACTGTCTGAGGATGAATTTCAGTTAGAAACAAATTTTTAACTGACTTCTGCTAAAGACAATATTGCTTGCATGGGTTCATGTGAGAAGTGGCTTATTTTATTTATCCATTTACAACTTTGTTGGACTTACAGGACCAGAGAATCATAGAAAACCAGATTGACCAGCACCATTTATCTTAACTACGGCATAATTTTGTAAATTGAATTATTACGTTTTCCTTTTGTGTTTTTGTTTTAAATAATTGAATATTCATTTTATCTTTGTTAATGCCATAACAATACATTTTTGAAAGAAGCAGGAAATTACTTGTCATCCTGAAGGATTAACTTGTACAGAGAGGTAGTGTGCGTAGTCACAACCCTGAAGGAAGGGTGAAGTGTATATAGTGAAGAAAATAATTAAAAAAAAAAGAAATCTGGTAACCTGGGAGAGCTTTTAATAGCAGAATTCCTTTTCTTCAGCCTTGTTGTGGTTACAGATGGGTCCCCACATCTCCTTAAGTCATTGGTAAGTAGGAGTAGTTTTGCTGTGTCAGTAGCAACTTAGTGTCCAGACCTGAAGTCTTGCCTGTTTCCATACATTGCTCAGGAGAAGGACTACTTCTGTCCATGTGTGCAGTAGAGATTGTGCAATGTTATAGTTGATTTTGTTGAGACTGAGTGTAAAAAAGGGAGCTGAAAGTCCCCTTTTATTGCCAAACTTGAATTGAAAAAGACAAACAAACAGAAAACCCAAACCAATAAAGTTACTTCTTTAAAGATACTACTGCATCTATAGACAAAACATTTTAGTCCACATAAAAACATGAAGTTCAGGTTTGGGATCTGTGACCCAGCCCTTGATGAAAGGCAGGATATGAATATAGCAGTTGCCCTAGCACACCATTGTGTCCTGTAACCCATGGGTGGTGAGATGGAGGGACCAGATGAGACAGCAATGAACCACTTTCCATTATGCAGATCAGTCAAAGTGAGTCAGTATAGGTAACATTCTGAGAGTTTTCATACAACTGAATCCAAGTATACAACCATCACTAGTATTAACTAATTTTGTACAGACTAAATGCCTTAAAGTGTTACACTCTCAAAAAAGCAGCCATGCATTCCTCTGCTTTTGAGAGGGTTTTTTTTTGCCTTTTCCTCCCTTTTTCTCTTCTCTCTCTATAAGTGTGGATATGGATATTTTCTGCATGTTTTATTTCATACCTACAGGGTCTTATAAATAAGCGTCTCTGGCAATGGTAAAAGCTATGCTATTACAACACAGAGTTTCTGGGGTCAATCATCAATCCAGTCTGGCAGGAAGCTAATTTAATGGTGTTTGTATGCAGCTTGTAGGGCTGACCAGGAAAACCATAGATTGATCTAGTTTGATCATAGGGACATCAAGTGAATTCACAAAAATATGCAAACCCCTCAAACTTGATGGTATTTATTCTTAAATTTGAGCTGCTGAACTGCACTATGTAAATAAGATATCATTAGTCATATTGAGAGGGCAGAGAACTGTTTATAAGGCCTGGGATAAAAAAATGAAAATATAAAGCAAATGAAAAAAACAATGATCCGATTCAGAAGGTTTCTCTCCTAATCATGTTACCAAAGAAACTCTAAGTGGAAGATCCCTGGAATATTCATTCTAGGAACATAAGTGTAGTGTAAAAAAAATCCTATTCGCATAAATTGCCTGCAGCAATTTCATTAAAATTATGAATATTTTTTCTAGCAGAAAAGTGGTGATTTTTTGGATGATAGATTTCACCCAAGTAGGAAAAAACTAGTGGAATAACAAATGAAAATCAAGGTACAAATGTAAATTTGTGTATTTATCCTGCCATAGTCTTCTGACACATTTTCATCATCCTGTCATGGGGTTGTTCAGAATAACCATTTTGGCTAAATCTCGCGTAGAAAAAAATACCATAACTTAGAAATACAGTTTCTGGAAAAAAAAATTAAATAGTATGAAAACACCTGTTATTCTGTCATGAGGTTATTCTGTAGGTGGGAATAATGGTATTTATATTTCCCTGAAATAATAATATTTTTTAAAATTTATTTATGCAAACTCTTGTGAAAATTTTAGCCAAGGTAACCCAAGGAAGAGCCTTCACTTTTTGAAGATTCAATACTTCTTTCAATATCTGATCAAGAATCTGAGAAGAAATTCCAAGTAGAGTGTGTCACTTTTCCACTTCAGTCTGTATGCATCTGAGGTTCTATTCCAGGCCTCATTTCAACATCTGAAAAAAAAGTGCTTCAGGATAACGAAGTTAAGGGTGTGACTAATGAGCTGCAGCCTGACTTGCTGCAGTCAGGCAGGAAAACTTGCAAGGAATGCTCTTTTCCATGAACTTCTGTACCTTTTTGCTCTTGACTGTGGGGAACATGAGAATAGCCTTTTAAGGGGGAGAGGAGACCTAGTTTGAGTGAATGGATATACATCAATCCATCTTCCAGTTCGAGATTAGGAAAAAGACAAACTTTAATTCAGCATTCTATTAGCTTGAGAGTTGAGCATCTCTCCTAGCACTTGCAAGATGCACCTTCCTTATCTTAATATGCAGTGATGCTGCATGTACCACACCTTACATATTTACAAGCAGTTCCCTAGGAGGAAGCCGAAGACACCTCTGCCTGATGCTCTCACCACCACAGCTAGGTTGTCCCCTCTTGTTTTCCTTTTTTCTTTTTTTTTTTCCTTGCAATGAAAGCTTTCCATTTGGAATAAATGCCAGTTTGAGATGACAGAAGTCATCCCTTTCTGAGACCAGACTAGAATCGTGTAGTCTGATGCTCAGTGATCAGATCATGAACATTTTTCCTGGCTTCAGCTGAGTTAAACTGCTAGATATCCTTTGTCATGTGTAAGAGATCCAGGACCTGACCCTTGATCCAAGACTGACTGATGATTAGTACAGAGAAGAAGAAAAATGAGTTTTGAATTCTGAAATGACTTAAAATTTTTGCATCTTCTGCACCTATTTTGAGGCTAAAGTCCTTTTGAGTCTGAGATCTGTCCACTGTTACAAACATAAGTGTCATTCTGTAACATAATATCAAGTCACATGCAAAATTTGATATCCATTTGTTGATATCCATTTGTTGGTGCTACTCTAAATTCTTAGATCTATACATAGAAAATACACTTGCTTTAACTTACAAAATTAAGATCTCCTCACAGGTTGTATACTTTGCAGAGTATCCATCAACAGCAACAGCCTCTAAATATTGTTATAAAAATTAAACATTACATGTATTTCTCTAAGGAAAGAATTTCTAACACCTAGGTCAGAAAGTTTCTCTATGTGTTATATTGCTTTCCACTAGAAATCACTTAAAGTGCAACTCTCAGTTAAATAAATACCTGTGCAGTATGGAAGGATATGTTTTCTTCTTCTAAAATTGCAGATAATAGAAAAAGATCTGTGAATAACTTATTTTGCTAAATAATAAGCAGCTCTTTTGCTGTATCCTAATACATGACTGAATTATTTTCTTATTCCTTTTCAATATTTTTCAATATAAAGCTGTGAAAAAATCATAGAAATAGGCACTGGAGGATTTAAGTCACATTTGATTGGATAGATGAAAAAGAAGTGATAACTTGTTTATTGAGGAAAAGTAAATTTCTGGAGCAAAAGAGTACACTGAAAACTGTGTCTTCCAGAAATCCTGTTAAACTTAGGGGTTGTTATCTTCCCTTGACAGTGGACTTTGGTTTCTCTTAAGAGACTCTTCTTTAATGATTACTCTTTCCTCAGAAAGTCATGCTCATTTATCTATAAAAGGATCATTATAGTCTAGTAGCATGAGGAACTGGAGGTATTGCTTAGAGTTTCAAACCAGATCATTCTCTGGGGATACAGAGTCCTCCCCATGGATTGTTCTTCCCTGGAAGTGCCAGGTAACATCAGGACACCCAGTGGCCCCTGTGGCCAGTGGTCAAGACCCAGCCAGTCCTGTTTCCCTCTGTTGTCATTGTAGGATGAAAAGTTGTGGAGTTGCTTGCAAACACAACTGTTCACTTTGTGAGCATTTTTCAGGTGAAAAATTAACGGTATACATTGAGAATTGGATTTTCTTGTACAGCAACAGCTAGAAAATTGCATGGGAAGAAACAATTTCAAACATTGTATTTCGAATAGTCATATTTTGAAGAAAAAATAAACAGCTTAAAAGTATATGTCAGTTATCATTTACCCCTCCACTATTGCAGTGGATGAGGATCCCTCTATCACTGCAGTTTCCCAAGGCCCTGAGCCACCCTCACATCTTCCCAGCTGCCTCTTCACTGGGGCCTCCACAGGTCCATGCCAGCCACCCACCAGTCCTTCAGTTCCCTTGAATATTACTGTGGAGGGAAAAGTAGGATATTGGAAAGTACCTTGCTGTTCATCTACCCAGGGTGTATCTTCCTCTGAAATCTATAAAGTTGCACCAGTGGACAGACATCAGTGTAGAGCAAGTATGAGACACATCACGTCCTGACAGGATAACTGGGGAGTGATCCAAAACAGGATGGGGCATTTCCCATTCCCAACTTTCAAGAAGTATTTGCCAAAGTGTCTATGTGGAAAATAGAGTCAAGCAAATGAATAATTTTCCAGAAATTGCACAGATATGATGTACAAAGATGTTTCCATACAAATAACACTCAAAATAAATGATTGGCTATGCCAGTCAGATCACAAGCTGGATAGCCCAAACAATAGTGTTCATGACAGATTGGAGTGGGGTGAAAGTGTGAAACAGCTGGTGCAGATCTGCTTGTGAAACAGAACAAGCTGGAAATGTTGCTGTGCTCTTGGTGTGGAGACCAAGGTGATAAGGCTGTCCTTTGGTCATCTCTATTTTTTTACTGAATTTGCCAATGGAAGACTTTGTGTGAGGGAGAGGAGCATGCATGAGGTTAAGTGTGACAGAGAGAAGGGAAGGAGACTGACTGAGGGAAGGCAGGGCTAGTCTACACTGGGGAAATTCATACTGCAGTGGCTATTTGAGATCCTTACAGGGAAGAGTAGAACACTACTCTTGACTAATAACTAATGAATGAATATAACTAATTTCTAAGAAAACATTACCTTTTTTCTGTTTGGCTTACAGATTTGCAGACTAAGGCTGTTAAATTGGGTTTTTCTTTTTATTTCCTGAACAAGTTAAGAGGTTGTAAGACTTGTGGACTGACAGAAAAACCAGCTGTGCATTCCAGTGTACCTCAGCAAAAGATGGCAGTCAAGGACTGAACAAAATAGCAGCATTACAGTTTTACTTTGTTTTAAAATGAGGAAAAGGCACAGAAAAAGTAAGGCACTTTATACATTAAACAAAATGCACTTTAGGGAGAAAGTAGTACCACCTGGGAAGGAAAGAGGAGTTGAGATCTCACTGCAGGTAATTTAAGAATAAAGAAGCAGAAAATAATTTAGGAGAATGAAAAAGTAATGTGCTCTTCAGTATTTCTGTGTTGTTAAAAGCTTCAGAAACCAAAGTAATCTGATTTGGTCTTCAATTGTTAATAAGTTATAGACATGCCACCTTAACTATGCAAAAGAAGCATTTAGAAACAGTCAGGCAACAATCCTAGGGACAGACAGATAATTTGTACATCACAGGATTGCTGTTAAGGGTCCATACAGAAGGTCTGCACTGTTCATGAACAGTTTAATGAGCATCCCAATTTACAATAAAGCTGAGGATCACAAATGTTCACTCACTGGTATGTTACCTTACTAAATATAAAGGAGAAATTCAGGCACTCCCTGAGGAATGAAGATGTTTAGCACTGAAGAGATGTGACATCTTCCCCCAAATAAGATGGTTCATGCACTCCAATGAACTTGTGTTATAAATAGTATGTTTTCCACACTACAGAAAATTCAAATTAAAGGGTCACCTTCTTTAGGAGGATTAGGAGATTAATCAACTTTAATAATTGTTTACTTGTTTTTTTTCACTTTCACTTTTCATTCTTAATGTACTTCAAAGGCATCTCTTAATCCTGTTTTCTCTACATCATTTCTGTCTCCTTATGTACTCACATCCTTATATAGAATAGAGTGTGATATTACTACATAGCAAAAGTTTTTGTGCATTTTTCTGCAGAGAATGGCTTCTCTTGAAGCATTTGTTATATTGCTTGTTATCATCACATACCCTCAATTATGATCTCTTCTTTCCCTTAGTTTAAAATAAATTAAGCTAATAAAAATAAAGAACTAGTCATAGTTAAAATAATCCATCAAAATAAGTAATTAAATAGCATTTTGCTTGCAACTGTACAATATATTTTGTTTGAAAGAATCAGGTGGAAGAGCTGGCCTGCTCTAATCTTGCCTCTAATATGTGTAATGTAGCATGAGGTGAGGAAGAAAGGAACTGGGCCATTGCTTTTCCATAGGTCTTTGTGCTGACAGACCTTCCCATCTGTCGTACATATGAGAGCCTAAAGTTTAATGCTTTGCTAAAATCTCATCACTAATTTAAATTAAGAGCTTTAAATTAACTATAAGAGCTTTTGTTTGGACCTTTATTTGGGCTGTCCTTGCTGTAGAAAGCAGAGATGCCCTGCAGAGAGACGTCAACAAATTAGATAGGTGGTCACCAATTGTATGAAGTTTAATAAGGAAAAGTGCTGGATTCTATACCTGGGGGGATGGGGTAGCCCTGGTTGTGTGTACAGACTGGGGAAGGAGAGGCTGGAGAGAAGCTCTGTGGAAAGGAACCTGGGGGTCCTGGTCCATGGCAAGTTTGATATGAGTCAGCAGTGCCCTGGCAGCTGGGAGGGCCAGCCCTGTCCTGGGGGACATCAGGCACAGCATCACCAGCTGGGCAAGGGAGGGGATTGTCCTGCTCTGCCCTGAGCTGGGGTGGCCTCAACTCGGGTCCTGAGTAAATTTTGGGCCCCTTAGTATAAAAAAGACATTAGACCATTAGAGAACATCCACAAGGAAGGTGAAGGGCCTTGAGGGGAAGCCGTGTGAGGAGTGGCTGAGGGCACTTGGTTTGTTCAGCCTGGAGAAAAGGAGACTGAGGTCAGACCTCATTGTGGTTTTCAAAATCCTCACAAGGGGAAGAGGAGAGTCAGTTCTATTTACCCTGCTCACCAGGGACAGGACTTGAGGAAATGGCATGAAATTGAGTCAGGGGAGTTTTAGGCTGGATATGAGGAAAAGGTTTTTTACCCAAAGGGTGATTGAGCACTGGAACAGGCTACTCAGGGAAGTGGCCGTAACACCAAGCTTGACAGAGTTTAAGAAGTGTTAAGAGACAATGCTCTCAGGTACATGATTCTTGGGGTGTCCTGTGCAGGTACCTGATGATCCTGATGAGTCCCTTTCAACTCAGAATATTCTAGGATTCTATTATTCTCTTTTCCTTCCTGAAGGATAAGATTCTCTTCTTATCTTTCCTGCAGGGGGATAAGAAGTGATAAGAAGAAGAGGCGGTGAAAACTTCTAAAGGGTGCCAAAAAATATTATTACATAAAGTGAGCATTAGGAATCAGAGAAAATATATTTGGAAAACTGCCTTTGATCATAAACAGTGGCTAGTGGGGAAATTCATGTGTAATGCCAAGTGGTCCTGTTTTCATAAGAGCATGTGTTCTGCATCTTATGTGAAAGTGGACAGTAATTGCTTTGAAATCAGATAAAGGGATATCATAATAGTGTGGATAGCTATAAAAAAGTCTGGAATTCGCTTATGCAAAATATTAGTCCCACATCTGTTGATTCTGTTTAATGAATGGGCCAGTTTTTTCATGTTCATGTGCTGTCGAGTCCAATATATCAGGACACTTTTGTTTTACTTGTTTAGGGAAAGCGGGATGTACCTCAGGCATAACTGAAGGAAATTTGTGCCCTGCCTGTCTGGGGGCAGACAAAGGAAGCAGATTACTTTTCAGACACAGACTCAAGAGAGCATCTCTGCACAGGTGCCATAGGGACTCTAGCTCTCAGGAATACCTTCTGATTTTGACAGAATAAGCCAAATACCTCAGGCTATCAGGAACCATAATTTAGAAAACAAAACCTCAGCTGGAGACATACATCAGCAACTCTTTTTATTTCCTTTAGGAGATATGAATAATTGCTCTTTGCTCCAAAGTGAATGCCTTCCTGATGCCCAGGAAAAACATTTGCAGGGCACTGTGACTGTGCTTGCAGCCTGTTGTCTCTCACCCAACCTATAAGAACATGGTTGGGTTCCAAAACCCAAGCAGGGTTTTGGCTTGGGAGCTCCAAATTCCACCAGTGAGGGCTTTGACTGCGATCACTTGGTATGTGAAAAATCATAATTTAAATTGAAGGCATTTATAGCAACATTTAGAGTATCTTTGTCCTGTTAAGTTTCCTTCCTGCTGCCTGCTGAAGCTTTTCTCTCACAAGTGACAGTAAAAGCAGATAAATCTTGATGGTGCCTAGGTGACAGTTTCAGCCACAGAAGTTATTGTTTCATTGTTTACTTTAAATCAGTTTCATAAATGCTGGCAAATATCCCAATTTTCTTCAGGGAAAGGGTTGTAAGGCATTGGAATAGGCTGCCTAGGGAAGTGATGGAATCACTGCCATTGGTATGTTCAAAACGCATAGAGATGGGTGCATGGTTTAGGGGTGGACCTGGCAATGCTGGGTTAATGCTTGGACTTGATAATCTTACAGGTTGTTTCCAACTTTATGATTCTCTAAGTCTATGAAATATCATGTTTTATGTGATTGTGTCTGCATCTTATTATATAAAATGTGATTGCTTCATGGCTGCCTGCCTGTCCTTTCATTTTTGTGTGCTTTCGTTTTTGTGTGCACGTGTATGTACAAAAACAGACATCACAGACTATTCTAAGTTGGAAGGGACCCACAAGGATCATCAAGTCCATCTCCTAAGTGAATGGCCTGTACAGGGATTAAACCCATGGCATTGGTGTAGTATGCATGTTTGTGTAGTATGGGGATCATGGAACTTTCATGTATATTATTTCTTCTTTTATTAGTCATGTTGGTTTTGTTTGGGATTTTGCTTTTTTCCTTGTATATCAAAATACTTTGAGCTGGTTCTCTGCTTAAGCCACAGGGAATTTAATGTTATTTTTATGCAGTCTGAGTAATTCACCCATTCAGAGTATTGAATCTAAGTACATGTGTTGGAGTGTTTTGGAAAGCTGACTCCTGAAATTATACATGTAAAATAAAAATATTATGATAGTAAAGTGCTATCTAGGAATGGTAGTAATTAACACATCAAAATTAAGGACATTGCAAATATACATTCATTCAGCAATAATTTCTAAACCAAGATTTTTGCTGTACCTGAAGGCCTATGGTGGAAAACTGCACTTTTGATGTATTGTTGAGGAGAGATGAGGGTTTTGTCTTTACATGACACATGAAACTCTTCAAACACATCTCTCTAAGATGACTCTTTAAACACATCTCTTCTCCTTTGTTTATTTTATTTTATTTTATTTTATTTTATTTTATTTTATTTTATTTTATTTTATTTTATGTAANTTTATTTTATTTTATTTTATTTTATTTTATTTTATTTTATTTTATTTTATGTAAATATGAATGTAAATGTAAACAGGCTATCTCTCCATTTCATCTTTATTAAATGTTGCTTTGATGGAATGAAAACTTAGAAGTGAAACAAGTCTTGCCTGTCCCCTGCAGGCTTGAGAATAGATCAATTACTTTGCTTCTATTTTAGGTTCCTTTTAAATCTGTGACAGGGCAACTGAAAAAATCAGGGTAAATCACTTGTTGTTGATAGTCAACATCACAGTGAAAGAATTTTTGACGTGAAGATGAAAGGAATTGCTTTTCAACATCCTGGCTTTCACAACTGATCTTCTCACTTTTCCTTCTTATGAATAACACACCCAGTGCGGAGTAGTAGCTTGTTGAATTTTTGGATAATCTTTTTACTACTACTGTATGAGTTTCCCCTGTTTGCATTAAAATCTGGGATTTTTTTGGTTAGGAGATTTTCTGCTTTGGCTTTTTGTTGGATGTTTTCAAATTAGCGTATTTGTTGTTTTATCTTTGTTGCTTTGCCCTGTAACATCTATGGAACATTAAGTTTTGCTTTCTAGTTAGAGGGGACAAGGGAAAACTTAAAGGCAGCAGTCTTTTTTAGATTTACTTTTTGAATAGGCTTTGTGGGTGAAAACTTGGTAATGGGACTTCTGATGGGATGTCTATCTCCTGCCAACTGGCTGTATGGCTCTGGATTAGTAATTCACACTTTTATCTTCTTTTTCCATAGGAAAGAAAAATAAAAAAGATCAGATGCTGAACTGGAGCTGTTGGAAAAGATGTGGCTAACCAGCTTGTTAAGTGGTAGCCAAAGGTTGCTGCATCTAGTGGTGCTGCATGGGGAAAAACTTTCGGATCCCACTCACAAATGCAAAAATACTCATGTTGCCATATCCCTATGTTTTTTCTCAGCTCCATCAGTATAATTTGGCAGGTGTTTGCAGTTATGACCTAAATGCTCTTTAATGGCTAAATCTTTAATTTATAATTAGGACAAGTTGTAGGACACTTTGTTCTCAAAATGTAATCTAACCTGGTATTTTAATTATGCTAACACAAAGGAGCCCTCACTGGACTACCTCTCCTGACTACTGGCATGTACATTAAATATTTGTGAATTCATTTTGCAATATGCATAGTTCTTTACAATTTTTCCTCTGGAGACATAACTAGGCACAGTTCCATGACACAGAAACAGCTGAGAACTGACAAGCCTGGAGAAGAAATGAGATAAAAATAAACTGGAAATAATAATAAAGAATTTGGAACACAACTGTATATAAGACTTGGACTAAAATTGTTTTGAAAAGAAGTGGTTTGGAAGGAGTCGGAGTTTTTTTCTTTGAAATGATGAGTGAAATTTGTAGTACAGGGTTTGAGCTACTTTTTTATTGATGAAGACATTGGCAGCGTGATTAAACATCTTGCTTACAAATAAGTAGTAAAAATCATAAGAGTATTTACACTTTACTTTCTTAGGAATTGACTAATTTGGAAAAAAGACATAAGGACTGTATATAATTTATTGAGTAAATACCTCTATAATTGGGGTAAAACTACTATACCAACACAGTTTGCTGTTTGTGTTCTAGTGAATATTATTTCTGGGCTTTGTGTGGGTTTAGATGGTGTCAAAATAATAGCTAAATACAAAATATTGAACTCAAAACCACATGACACTTTGACATTGGTTCCTCTGGTTTTTGGAATAATTCAAGGTAGACTAAGTTGAATGGCAAATTCAGCAACTTCCCACATTATTAAAGAGAATGAATCAGCATTAAGGAAATACCTCTTTGTTATTTTTTAAAGGTTCACAATCTACTTGACACATGGTATAATGATACTGATGTTCAGTATAAATTTATTTTTTTATTTTTATTTACATGGTAATATATATTGTTCTATATTAAATCATGTATTATTATATATTGTTCTGTATTAAATTTTATTATATTTGTATTATATAAGACTTAGTATAATTATACTTATTCCCATGCCAGAAATCATATATAATTCTTGTTCTCTATGTTTTTAACTCCCTAATCTTGCTTATACAGGTGTGGCAACTATCTCAGTAGGACAGTTCTGAACAAAGAAAGCTGAAAAAAATGGGGCTTGGATTTTTCCAAGGATGGAATGAACCAAGCTTTCCTAATTTTAATTATTATATCATTATATGATAGTAATTAATATTTCAATATTAAAGTAAAACCTAAGATGATGTAAAGTAAAACATGCTTTTGATGCTTAGTGAAAGATTTTATGTGGTTGTTGCTGTCCTGTATACTTTCCTGGAAGACAGCAGGTGTTGCTCCACATCCTACCACTCTGTCAGACAGAAATCAGAATATGTCAAGAGATTGTTTTCCTTCTAGGGAATCAGCTGTCTGGATTTACCACATGATGATGTGAAATGAAAGAAAAATTATTTCCAAAGCCAACCTTAGATGATGTTCAGAGGAAATAAAAATAACATATATTAATTTTCTATAGCATCACAGTTTGAAAACCCTGGGAATGTTGTCCTCAAGATAATTCAAAATTAGATACTGCTAATGTCATAAACCCCTTCACATGAAACATCACCCAATCTCATAAATTCCTCACAGTTTTAGTTCAAATTCTGTTTTAATTGAAATCAGGTGTGAATCAGTGGGAAACATTTGGAAAACTATGCAATTGCTTTTTAATTGCATGGTCTGGTGTGTAATTCTACTTAGTGTCACAATATCTGTTATGATACATTGTTTTGATTCATAAACAATGGTATTTTAATTAATTACATGGTCTTCTATATATAAGTAACTTATAAATTGAGAATTTATCTCTTTTTGCTAAATGAATAGCCAAAAAGGCAGTGGCATTACCCACAAGAGCAAGTTGACAGTGGTATCACCCTGCTTTGAAAGAAGATTTTGCAGCTGAGATACATTCATACAAATGCATACCTTTCTTATGCTCAACTTAAATATATAACATCTGCTACATATTAATTCTTGGTATTTTTCATATTTTCATATCAGACTAATGCAGTATGCTTTATTTTTCAGTGGATGAAAACTCCTGGTACTAAATCAAAGCCTGATGAACATCCTTGGGGCAAATGAAAAAGGTTCTACATCTTACAACATTATCTTTAGTCTCCTACTTCTTCATTGTATCTCCTGCTTTTCCTGCTTGTCTCCACTCTTTTCTTTGTCTTCATGAAAATTGTAAATTCTCTGGGAAAAAGGACTAGTGCTGTTTCTCACAGAAGAAAGGCTTCACTCCTGACTATAACTGTACAGTTATATTCAAGCACAGTCTTAGAATCATAGAATGGTTTGGATTGGAAAGGACCTTAAAGATCACCTGCCATGGGCAGGGACACCATCCAGCCTGCCTTGAACACTTCCAAGGATAAAGCATCCACGACTTCTCTGGACAGAAGTATTTTCCTGTGAGAGAGTGCATATGTCATTTTTGAATATAAATAACCTGTGTGAAGCCATTACCAAGGCACAAAAGAAGGCGGATCAAGACAAGAGCCGATATCTGAGAGGTACAATAAATACAAGGTAGGGAATGGTGAAAAATGGAAGGTTGATAAGTTAAAGAACTGAGACATTACTGGGTCTTGATCTATGTGGTTTTGGTTTTAGTTTTTGAAGATCACTATGTTTTAGAGCAATTTCATTTAAAAATGAATGGATATGACCTACACTTTATGAAAATCTTTTCTGTATCTTTCACTGGGCTTATTTTACATCATTGCTGCTGCTTTAAAACTAGTATTACAGATGATATTGTCAGAGTCATCATAAATAAATAAAGGTGTGAACTGTGTATATGTGTGTGTAAGATACCCTGCCAGTCAAGTTGCAAAATGAGAAGTGAGGGAGTGGAGAACAGAGAGAGAAACTAGAGGCACTTTGTTATACTTTGCTGCAGGCAATGCCTGTTATAAATGTAGTTGTAAAGTATATTGTTGCCTGTGAAATCTTCAGTGAAAGCTTTTGAAAAAAAAATGTTAATGTATCATTATATGTGTCTTTTTCAGGTACAGAAATATAAATGCACTTTTCTATTCTCTTCTCTAATAGCTCTTTGGACAGAGAAAATAACAGGAAATAAGACACCATGCTGGAAAATCGTCTGCCTTCTACAATTCTCCGTCTGGAAAATAAATCAGGTAGAAAGAAAAACAGAACATCAGGAACAGTGGAGACTTACAAAAATGAAGTTAATTTTAGCATGGTTAGAGAAGAATACAGAATGAGAATGATTTTTTAATTTTTTTTTAAATTTTTTTTTAGCTCCCATCACCCCACTCCTCATCTAGAAAACAAAAAAGATCAAAAGAAACAGGAAAAAATATTGACACAGAGCTGGGAGAACTTAGTGTGGAGATCATATAACCTGGTTTTTCAAATACATGGAACTTTTGAGTGTGTGTGTTGATGTAGAAATGAGTATGTTCCTTAAGTTTAGAAGCAGATTGCTTTTTCAGTACTCCAGCTACCTGAGTTACTCTTCTCAATCTGCATGTGTCCTGTGGATGGGAGCTGGAAACAGAGTCTCTTCCTGCACACTAGGACTTTGATTCTCCTACTGTAAAGATAAGCAAATCTCAATTAGATTGATGGAGATTTATTGATGTCTTTTGGTGGGAGGGAAATTTAGGTTTCTGCATGTTACAAGGGTCTTAAAAAAGGGTTGAATATCAGACTTCATGGGCAAGAATGACTAAAAAATTATTTGATTATTTTATTTTACTTATGTACAAATTTAAACTTCTTTTTAGTAGTAAACTTCAATTCTTGTTTGTTCAAAAGGTTGTTTAACAGTTCCTCTTTGCTTCTGTCACATTAACGAAGCCTGGGAGAAGCCTCTGTTTTCTTTTAGAAGAGAAGATGAAGCGAAGTGCTCTGTTATCTCAAGAGGGATTGGAAATGTCATCCAAGTCTTTGCAGCACAGAGTTATTTAATTGGAATTAGTATTACAGATTAGAAGCTGTCATGGTTTGACACTGGCCAAACTCCAGGCACCTACAAAACCTGCTCACTCATCTGTCCCTGCTGTAGCTGGGCAGAGGAGAGAAAATTTAACAAAGGGTTCATGAGTTGAGATAAGGACCCAAAGAAAACACTCCAAGGGCAAAACAGGGTCAACTTAGACATACAAAGTGAATTTATTACTAACAAAATCAGAGCAGGATTATGAGAAGTAAAATCAGCCCTTAAAAACATCTTTTCTTCAACTGCTCCCTCCTTCTCGCAGACAGCACAGGGAGACAGAGGGTGGGGTTTTGGTCAGTTCATCACTGAGGTTTTCTTTTGCTTGGTTCAGGGAGAGAATTTGTTCCCCTGTGAGACCATGGGGTTTCTCCCAGGAGAGACAGCTCTCTGCAAACCTCCATATGGTTTCAATCTCAGGCACACAGTCCTCCCAAAACTGCTGCAACATGGGTCACTCTTCCATGGGGTGCAGCCCTCCAAGGACAGGCTGCTCCAGCCTGGAAGCAGGGCCCTCTCTCCACCCAGTCTCCCACTGGATCACAGCCTCCTCTAGGTCTGCACCTGCTCTGGCATGGGCACCTTCCCCACAGGCTGCAGGTGGATCTCTGCATCCCCCATGGATCCCCACGGGCCTCAAAGGAACAGCCTGGTTTGCCATGGTCATCACCACAGCCTGCAGAGGATTCTCAGCTCCAGTACCTGGAGCACCTCCTCCCCCTCCTTCTCCACTGACCCTGGGGTCCCCATGTTGTTTCCCTCACATGTTCTCACCTCCTTCTCTTCTCTGGCTGGAATTAAAACTGTGCCCCTACCTTAGTTTTGGTTTCTTCTTAAGTCTGTTATCACAGAGGCATTACCAACTTCTCTCGTTGGCCCAGCCTTATCCAGCAGCCTGTCCATCTTCTGAGCCATCAGGGATTAGCTCTGCTGGACATGGTGGAAGCTTCCAGTGGCTTCCCAGGAGTCACTTCCGTGGCTGCCCTGCAATCAAAAAACAAGGCCAAGCAAAATGAACACAAATGCTGCCCTGGCTTAAAAGCAATACAGCATTTAGAAAGAATGTTCCAAACACATTTATAAAACTGGAGCTGTCAAAACAGATCAGTCAGGAGATAATTTTGTCCAGTATATGTATCTTACAGCCCTATCACTCATTCACCTTTCTGATCCAAGTTTTACTAAATTTTAAACAAAAACTGAACTCCTCTTTTTGTCCTCCTCAACAGTAATAACAACTGAGCCTGTGAGACACAATAGGAGTTTGTGCTATTAATTCCCTTCAAGCCCCTGAGCTCATTTCAGAAGTGGTTTTGCTGGCTTTTCCCTGGAAAACACTAGAGTGTCCAAAGCCACATGGATCTTGGAAGCCTGAAGCACTGCCCCAGCTCACTGGGGACAGCAGCATCTCAGATTGAACAATATTCACTTCCTGAGCTGGCTTGAAGTCTCCTAAAGACCTATGTGCTAAATTCACAGGGTTTAAATACATAAATGCAATTGAACAGTGGTGGTTTAATTAAAAGTTGAAACATCTTGTTAACTGAAAAAAAAAAAAAAAGAAAAAGGTTCTGTTTAGCAGCATCTCCTGCATTTTTCTGAAGAGAAACACAGGAAAAAAATAACTGAAAAAAAATTGGGTGAGGGATAAATCTAGGACAAACAACAAGTTTACAAAGCATGTTCATCATGAGTTTTGAAAGGTAGAGAAGGAAAAATTAAGAGACAATAAAAGCCAACAGACTTTCCTAAATCATATGAGGTTTCAGAACATTTAAATGTGGTATCAAATGGTATTCAAATATTTTAATAATTTCTGGGGAATGGAGAGCCAATTTGAAACACTCTGAACCATTAATTTAACATCCGCATCTTATAAAAAGTATGGAAATAATGTTTAGAGCAAACCAAAACAGTACATAGGTTGTATTAATATTGTAGTAGATGTCAAACATTTCTTTAAAAAGTTCAGTGTTGTTCTGTTTGAATTGGTACACTCACCGAGATATAAAAATATAGTAATTAATGTTGCATTTCAAAACAAATTCAATAAGATTTCAGTATAGGAGACTTTCTGTAGGGTAAACAGCACATTAGTGACAGAGGGACCCAGAACATAATTACAGCTGTCTCTTGTTCTAGTCTAGGTGGTGACATCCCCTTTCTTTTGGAACTTCATCCTCTAGTCATTAATGAAAAAATTGTCATTAATATTAGTTCAGGTTAGAAAGCATTTTGTAAAGAAAATATATTGTGATCTTTCTTTATTTAGAATTTTTAAAATTAACAAGTTCTGCACACACATTCCACTAGCTTGTTTTTAAATAAAAGGATAACTCTTGTCACAAACATCTGTTTGTAGCTAGTTTAGCACTGTGGCTTGTGCTATCATAACTAACTACATGAATTGAATGGGAACATCTGCTTCACTGTCCTGATGTGTCCTCTCCGTAGACCAAGAAAATGTGAGTTACTATGAACACTCTCCTACCACCAGTTTTATCCAAATCTTTTTCAAAACCACTTCAGAGGAATTACAAATACTATATGCCTTAGAAAATAATGAAAGCTTAAAGGTCCCTAAACAGCCTCTGGACTTCTCTGACTATGAAGTGTAGTATTCGTCTAGCTCCTGTGAGGGCTATAATGTATTGCAGAGAGAGCTGGGCCAGAAATATTGTTGCTCTGACAGGAGAAGAGGTTGGCTGAAGGACTAGAACTAGCTGTTGCCTTTTCTCTCTCATATCAGTTTCAATGACCTGCAGATATCTGGTTTTTACCATACTTCCATGGGGCATCAACTAAAGAGGACCTCTATATACTGCAAGGTCCTTCAGTATGATTACCAAATACGACTTCAGTAAATCACTTTTGTTCCTCTAGCAGATTTGGATGGCAGAGCCTCTGTGGCACAATACTCTAATCATATATGTACTAGTCCTACAAGCTTGTTTGCAGATGGCCTGCATTTTGATTCTATGTATAGTCGTGTGGATCTCAAGCATGGGAATACTGTCAGGGCTTGGGCAACATTTGGTCATAATTCGAAACTAATTCAAATAGTATTTAAATGTTTACTTGAAATATCTTTCCACTTGGAGATTTTATGCTGGCAGTTGCATGAATTATTTAAATTGTAGAATCATGGAAAATGTGTATTTTTATTGAAAACTGGCTCATTCTATTGTAATCTGTCAAAAGCTCTCTAAGAAAATAGTGGCCATGAGATAAAAGATATTTCCATTTGACTTTTTATGGAGATTCATTTTTAATTTCCAAAATTGAAACATTCTCTCCTTTGGCTGTTTTTCACCACCTGATTCTTTCTGACCAGAGTTGTTCACAAATATGACTTCAGCTAGTATTTCTCTATTGACCATTACCTGACTACCTCTCTGATTTGGAGCTTACTTTTGTTCAGGTTGAAATTTCAGTTTGTCTCAGATATTTCCATGGGCCTAGCAGTTGTTCTAAATTGTATATGACAAAACATGAGCTCTGAAATCTTTCACTTCAAAGCAATCTGTGCTCCAGTATGCTTGCCCCCTTCCTTGTGAACTCCAAGGAGTTCAGAAATGCAGTCTACTACTCTTTGACATGCTAACAAAACATAACTGGAAGGATTGTTTTCCTGACTCATTTTTGGTAAGACTAAGACAATGCCAGCAGGTATTTTATAGCAAGTATCTGCTTCTACTGTTTCAGACTCCCCCTGCCTCTCTGTTGTTGACTGCTGCCATTTTGCCCAAGGGATTAAAAGAAGCTATTTTCTACACAGGGCTGAGATGTCTCATAGGATATAACAAGGCCGTTAGACTCCATGGTCAGTAGTCATGGCTGTTTTAAGAGTTAAAAAAATGAAAAAACATTCAGTGAGGGACAAGCAGAGGTTGTGTTGTGATCACCTTTGAATTTTCAGACTATTGCTTTGTGTTTTCCCACCTATTCATTGCCTTGTTCCTAGACATTAGGAGAAATGAGATGGTACGCACTGTTGATTATTTGTATTGTTGATTGTTTATATTGTTGATTATTTATAATCAACAATGTGTGGCATTTGAGGCTAGAGCTTGCAGGACTTAAGATATAAAAATAGCCATCTATCTTATCTGACCTTATGGTAAGAGAATACAAATTCTCTAAAAATACATAACGAAGATGGAAGAGTTGAGTTCTCCATTCAGTGGGAATAACAACAGAAAAAATGTATCATAGAAACATGGGATGGTTTGGGTTGGAAGAGACCTTAAAGACCATCTAGTTCCAACCTCTTTGCCATGGGCAAGGACAACTTCCACTAGGCCAGGTTACTCAGAGCCCAAACCTATATGTTGATAAATGTTAAGGAGTAGTAAGCTGTATGTCAGGAAAAAACCCAGAAAGAGATCTAAATTTACCTTATTTTTCATAAGAAAGAATTCGATACAAATGTTTGGTTTTGATACTACAAATATTTTCTTATTGAAGTTAAACACTTCTAAATGGAAAATTAACATGAGTGTTTCAACAGTAAAGCAGGTGATCTTGGTTTGCAATTCTGTAAAGAGAGTAAGTGAAGTTCAATACCCAACTTGCATCTATTTATCCATCTACAGACATAGATAGCTATACATACATGTAATATTATGCCTTACATGTTGAATTTTAGCCAGTTCCCAGATAATACTACAAGAAATTAATTTCAATGACTAACTAAAATTGACACACTTAGTAAAACAGCAAGCATTAGCCAGTAGTGAGGAGGTATAATGTGTCCCAACTATGTGTTTATTGCAGAAATTATAGTTCTTCCCCTTCCCTTCCCTTCCCCTACCCAATCCAAACTCCTGGAGCCTTTGCCAGAGCTAAAATAGGAAAATATTCCTCCTAAATTTCATCAGATGGAGCTCTTTTTGGATGGGGTTGCTTGAATTGCATGTCAGACAGGGAGATATCCATCTATAAACAGGACATACTGTGGCTGCTGCCACAGCACTAAACCTGGACCCTTCCTACTCACCTGGGAATAGAAAGGGCACATGTGCAGGACAGGAGGAGGTAGAAGAGGAAGCTGCATGAAGGAGAAAGCTGCAGCATTCCCCTTTACTGGCATTGTCACTGGGGCACAGGATCTTGCTTCAGAAGCTACCTTCATGTCCTCCTATCCAAAGATCTCTGTGACTTTCCCATCCCTGGATTTTTTTTCATTTAAGTCAGGATTCAAGCCTGTTCATAAGAAAATCACAGAATATTCTGAGTTGGAGGACACCCATGAGGATCATCAAATCCATCTCTTCAGTGAATGGACCATAGAGGGATCAAACTCACAATCTTTAGCATTATTATTACCATGCTCTAACCAGCTGAGATAATGTCAGTGGCATTGGGGAACATTTCTCATCTATTGCTCTGTTTTCCCTATTGATAATTTGGCTTCAAACTTCCGTAATAAAAGTCTATGTACTTAATCTCTAAAATATATTGTATGTAAGCATACATGCTCACATACACTTTGCACATTTCTGGCAAAATTAGAAATGTTTTTTTTTTTCTATATAATCAGTTTATTTTCTAATTTCTTGAATAACCTTATTTTCTACTGTCAAAGAGGTTCTATTAAGCTGCTCTTTCCTCAGCTCATATGATGCAATATACATACCCTGTCACCACAAGGGCTGCTGGGACTACAGTTCAGAGCAGCCAAGAAACAGCTGGAGAGGGTAAATGGAAGCATGTGATTTTTCTTATATTTACCTTGGCATTTTAGGAGAGCTTTTCCAGACTTGAGTATTTATACCAAAGAGAGGAAATAAGTAATTTATGTTAAAATAAAACGGAGAATGAATACAGAATAATTTACTATCATTTAAAAGCAGCTCCAGCTTACTAATAACTAAATCCATATGGTTTTGCATGGTAGGGTGTGATCATACGGCCTAGAAATAACATTTCACTTGCTGAATATATCAATCCCAAAAAAGTAAATCTGGAGATTTTTTTTAATGAACAATTATTTCTACTGTTTCTTATTTTAGAATTTTAAAGAGGTGAGTTGAAGCTTCAAAATACTAAGATTTTATTTTTAAAGATAAATACTTCTAAATGTTTTTTTTTTTAATTTATATGTTCTAAAAATATTCTTTGAATTGCCATCTCTACAGCCTAGATGACTGTGAAATATAGACAGCTCCAGTTTCCATGGCTTAAAAATACAACCTGAGTATCACAGTACTTGCAGTAAAAATGTGTTGGTGACTACAATGGTTTGTTTCTAAGTTTAGACTGCCTAATGTAATTGGTTACTAAATGCCTGTGAGGAATGGAGGAGGGGAGATAGGTATTTCCTCTTACCTATTCCAGTGATACCTCAAAGAAGTTGCATTATAGCTCTATGGAGCTATAACGTGTTCCCACCTGGAAGCATGCTCCAGCCTTATGGAAGGGCTTGGAATTATGGCAGAGCTTGTGGATCATTGGTACCTGTACACTGTCTTTTGCTTGTTTGGTGGCCCTGGGACCAGTACTACAAGAAGGAATGAGATGTGTACTTCTACGTATAGAATTAATTATATTTCAAGTGTATAGTAACTAATTTCTTCATGGCTTATCTTTAATATAGGCATGTCTTCTGTTCTAAACATAGATATAATACTAGGGTGCTACCATGAAACCTCTTTCAAAGAAGATCAATTATAATGTGGAATACTATTAACCTCAATGAATCAGAACAGAGCACAATAAGCTTCATAAAAATCAAAGCTTTCCTTTCTGTCCCAAGTCATCCTCATTAAGTTGTGTCTTTATTGATGCAGATGTCCTTCTATTTCTTTTCACTCTCAAGAAATACCAATACACTACTTGCTCAGCCTAAATAGCCCTAAATATGATAAGGCATGAAACAAAATTTGTTTAAAGATAATCCTAATTCAAAAAATTAGTGGGTGGTTCCTCTATTACCTGTAGGAGATGACAAAATGAAACTTCATATAGTTTTCATATTAGATCAAGATTTCTGTCCGACTGATTCATTTGGAATGGGAAGAAAAACATGATCTTGCATTTAGCATCCCTGGAGATATTTGAAAGATGTGTAAATATGGCTCTTATGGATATGGTTTAGTGGTGGACTTGACAACACTGAGTTAATGACTAGATTTGATGTTACTGAAGGTCTTTTTCAACTTGAACAGTTCTGTGATTCTATGATCTTGAGTTATTTTCTTCTTGGCTTGTGCAAAGTTCCCAGGGGCTCCCAGGAACTGCAAGATCTCTCTATCAGCCTTTCCAAAAAGCATCTATTGAGTTTTTTATACCCCAACCACTGAGATTACAACTTTTGAACTGTTCTAGAAGGATAACCTAGCCCAGACACTGTGCTATTTCTGATATTCAAGACCATTCCATCCCATGACACTATGGTCATAGCTTGTAAAGCTAGTTTGGGTATCTCCCTGTGCTAGTAATTTGTTATACTGATTTTTCTACTTCTTCTCAAAAAGAATATGCTTTCTCTAGAAGAAAGTCAAAATTAGTAATTGATATTTACTTTCTTGACACTTTTCCAGTAATTGTCCATATCCCAAATGATCGTCCACTTTCTGTTCAATGCCAAGTTCCATGGAGAACTTCTTGGCACTTATATAAACTCTGAAGGGCCAATATAATCATTGGCATAAGAAAATAGACCTTTAAAATACATTATAAATCTATATGGAATCATCAATCTTTTTTCCTTCAGAAGGAGATAATAAGCCCTGAAAATGGAAATATACATTTCCCAGAGTTTCCAATCTTAAAAAAAATTACAGATTCCTATTAAAAAAACTTTCTACTTACGCATAAACCCCTAATTTTTCTGCATATTTACCTTCAGATAAACTGCAAATTACTGAGTCTTGAAAGGGTTCCCTGAAACAAGTGATTCCTACCATAGTATTATCTGACAAAGCAAGTGGTGCTTAGCTTAGCCAAGTCAATGTTTACCACATGTTCATACATTGACACTTGCCAAAGTATGCCTTGTAATTGAGACTTTTTCCTCAGCTTACAACTTTTCCTGCTCTTTTCAGATTGCTTCCAACAGTTAAAAGACACTGCTACAGAAAAGCCACCAGGACTGTTATTTACACAGGAGCTTGATAAGTTAGAAAGAGTGTATAAGAGTAAGTTTCTTAACAAGGACAGTGTTGTAAATAACATAAATGCATTTTAGCTGTTAGGGGAAAAAAGGGGAAAAATGTTTAATTTACTTCTGGTGTAGCTGTGATCCATTTTTCTGTTATTGCTTTCCCGCATTTGGAAGGGTTGAGAATCTTAAAGGGTTTGGAAAGTGATGTGAGCTCATCATACGAAAAATATTTTTTAATTTCCAGTGTGATGTGGCTAGAGATCTGGTATGTTTTCTCTGTGGCTTATTCATCCTCTCTATAGTGTCTTCCTCTTCCTCTTAAGGAGAAAGTGAAGACACAATTGTACAGAGTAATGTGCATACTATTATTAAAAATTCTGTAACTTAAATGTGATTTCAGAAATTGAGTCTGATGCTTTATTAGACCTACAAAAGGGAAGACTACAGCCTCATTTGAAAGGACTTAAAAGGGTTGCCTGTCTCAAACACTGTTAAGCCACAGAAGGAACTCGCCATAAGAAAAGCCATGGCAGCAGGAACTTGAGATAAGCACAGAAGGGAGGAATTTGTGACAGGAAGGCATTAATTCCTGACCTGGTGGAAATGAGATCTGGTTAGCACATCCTGGTTAACACAGCCGGACAAAAATTCCCCCAGTGACAAATTGGGAAACGAAGCAACTGCTCATACACATATCACCAGTCAACCGAGGTCACCCCAAGTTATGAGACAGATGGCATCTGTGGCCAACAGTGACCACCAAAGCACCCCCAGACTCATTTCTATGGGGTTCTATCAGAGGACTGTGCATGATCCACAGCGTTAAAACTATCCCCCAGGGGAGGTGTTTGGACATTCCCACCTGAACCTGAACACATATTAACCTGTTGAACTTGATGCCATGAGATTTTATCTTTTATATTTTTCAAATCCTATACTGCATTAGTGCATAGCTCTGAACTCCATATGAAGTGCAGCTAACTGTCTTCATATTTTGGTTAGACAGAACAACCCCTCTGGGCCTGTGATCCAAGGACATCCTACAGCCTCAGGCCCAGAAAAGTATAAACTAAAATGAATTGGAGAGGAAAACTGGGGAAATATGACTTCATTACCTGAAGCCATAATTGGAGCGTTAATGCATTAATGCCTGATATGCAAATAGACCAAACTTATATCTGTCTGAAAAACTCACGAGTTTTTTTCTCTGGGAGGCTTTTGACTGCCCAAGGTGTATCTTTTGAAGGCCTTTAATAAATACCCACCTTATTCTCTAACTCTGTCTAGCCTCTGTTCTGGGTAGCCACTCCAAGGCATCAAACTCTTTGGTTCATGACAGATCACAACAGCAGCCATCACTTCAACCAACACACATCTGCAGCAATCAAGACTTGCAGCTGGATCCATAGGTGGATCTTTCTCCTTCAGTGTTTTTCTCTCCACCTTTACCCTTTCTTTCTCTTTTTTTTTCTTTTCCCTATACATTTTCTTAAGTGACATTTTTGTACATTTATATTGTCATATTATTTTCAATAATAACCAAAATGGCTATATACTCCTTTCCATTGCAATCAAATAGTTGTAAAATATACATTTTATGCACACATATTCATTCCCATCATTCTGTGTCACTTCTTTCTAATCTACTCCAAGTGGTGTTTTAGCAAGAACCTCAGTTACCTCACTTTCAGAGGTGACTTATAACACCAGCCTGTGGAGTGGGATCTTCTCTGCAGAAAAGGGAGAGAGAGAGGAGGCTGTGCTGTAGATTTAACTACTGAGGTAAGGGCAATGCAGGCATACTGGAAAGACTATTTTATTCTTCAAAGCAACATGTTGGCTGTTCTTTCATAAAAATAAAGGTAAATACACCCACTACAACAACTCATTCTCCCCCTCTCCCTCCAGCTAAAAAAAAGATAATTTGATGCACAATGATTTTAACAGGTATAATGTGGTTTTGCCCTCTATCTTTTTGAAAGGAGACAAGAAAAACAAAAGGCAGTTTGTAACTGTGAGGAAACTAGAATTTATCCTCAACCTTCTTCACAACATGGCATCAGAAAAAATGCAATTATTGATAAGCTGAAAAATAATAAGTTAAAACTAAATAACTCTGCAAGACTGATAAAATAAATGGCCATCACTCCAGATGAAATACTCAGATTAAAATTTTGAAAAATGCATCTACTTGGTATTTGCTGCTGAGCTGCAAAGTGCTGATTAATCTATGTATGGTCTTGAATCTATTTTGAAGAAATAGAAAGTTAAATCAGTGGACAGATTCCATATGAACACATGATAGGAGAAGTCAGGATTAAACTAAATACTCCGGTTTTTCCCCCTAACCTCAGGGCGGTTAAGTGAATGACAGCATTTTGCAAACTTTTAGCATTTTCTCTGTGCAATTCTGACAATGATTTTACATCACTGATATAAACTGATTTCCTGCCTCCCCCGCCCCCCTCTCCCCCAAATTTGTGTCCAGTTTAGCAACTGCACAGCATATTACTCTGACTTTGCAATGATCCCAGTGAAGTTCTTGGGATGAAAATATTCCACTACCTTACCCTTCTACTACTAAAGTTGCTTATTGGGGCAAATCACTTGTCTTGAAATTTTTGTGCTAGGTAGACCTTACAGCGTCACAACAAATCAATATCTTCCTTGCTTTCTCAAATCCATAACATTTCTCCTGCTTTCACTTTCATACTTTCAGTCTGTAACTTCAGCTTTTTCTCTTTTAAATTTTAGCAATGCTCTCCTTCATGAAGTTAGATCATGCCTAAAAGAAGGAATTCCTAACCTTATTGAGAAAAACAAAAAACTAAAACAAACATACAAATAAATAAACAAATAGAAGAGCAACCAAACCACTGATGAAGACTTTACCCACCCTTTCCTGCTTCTTCAGAGCTGTATTGTATACAATGACTGAACATTTTTATTCCTGTTAAGTAACTGCTTTATTGCATCAGATTGCACCCTCAGAAGTCTCCCTTTGAAGCAATTCCAAGGATATGATTGGATATTTTAGTTATGTAAATTCTTTCTATCCTCCCTCAACCAATGTGATGACCAACAAGAAGCCAGAATGTCCCAAAAATTAATTTTTGAGTATTTTAAATACTAAAGAACAGGAAAATTGAAAGCATGGCAGAACAAAATCAATAAACAACTGTTATAGATACATTTTATTTGGGAATGCCTATGAAAGGCTAGATCTTCCTGAAATATGTTAACATATCCATTCCCATGTGATCTGCAGGTCCTATTTCATGGGGAGACAGATTGTGGGAAAACAGATAAAGATAGTACTAAAAGTAATCTTACTCTTGATATATTACAGCTGTGTTAATTATCCAAGAGAGGGAACAGCATTGCCCTCCCAGCTATGGGTGTGATAAAGAGTGAGTTAGCTGGGAGGGGATTCACTTGGAGTTAGATGGAGTCTGGTGGGTGTGCTGTGAAGAGGAAGGGACAGGAAGTTGTGGGAGGAACAGAAAAGGTAAGGTGCTGTATGTAGGAAAAGCAGGGTTAGGTGGCCATGTTAAGGATAGAAAAGAGTGAACTGGAACTGCAGAAGGAAGAGAGAAGACTTCAGAGAAAGAGCCAGAGCTGAGTGCTAGAGACAGCAGAATCCCAGGTCAGCCTGGATGGAGCTGGGCACATATGGTCCTTCCGAGCTTGTCTGTCTGGCTAGCTTGCTCTTCAGATACCATACAAATGAGTTAATCCTTTGGGTCCAGATTTCAGACAGAGATGTGACATTGCTTGGAAGAAAGGAGCGGCTCACACTTGGTGTTACTTTCGGAACACCTGTTCATTCAGGGCAAAGGCCCAGGTGGTCAAAGCGTAAGTGAGTGTGTGAGTTCTTGCTTGCCCTTATGAACATGGGCATTAAAGATGGAAATGAGGAGGAGTGGTTCAGGTACAGGGGGGCATTGACATCACCATATAGGGGTGAAAGGGGTGTGAATGATACCTGAGGCCTTGGCTGAGCCACCTGGCTTAGCCATGGCCATCAAATACCTGGGAGTGTCCAAGATAAGATGCAATAGCTCTACAACGGCCTAGGCCAGGCTATTAAGAAGATACAATAGGGAAGGCCAGGCCTATTATGTGAGTTAATGATGGTGATCAAGGGAAGGGGGGGGGCGGGGAGGGAAGGTGGTGGTAGGAATGAAACCTTTTACAGAAACTTAAAGATACAAAAACTAGAGAAATTTCAGAAAACCCGAAATGCACACAGCAAGAGGCACGCTTCCCTCGTTGGTGTGTGAAGAAGAGCTGAAGCCTTGAGTCTACAGACTAGCTACTGGCATAAATGAACAGACCCTGAGGCCTGTGTGGGGCTACCCTTAGGAGACTACATAGAAAAGGTATGAGAGAATGCTAGATAGCAAGGTATTGATATTTGGAGCCTTCTCATGTTTTAATGAAGCATTCTGAGTGCAGTGTCTGTCTTGACTTCCACACTATTTCAGGTGTAGAGCCATTAGAAACTTGGCCAAGGAAATTTTATTTTCTTTTAATTAGATTTTTGTAATGAGAACTACTTTTGTGAGGATACAAATGAGCTGGAGTCTGTGATAAAAAAATATTCTCTACAGATTTGTAGGAGATGGAGGAAAATTGGCAATCTCTATATCCACACAGAAGGGAAGTATCTTTCCCTTCTGTGTGCTATAAATCAGGAGTTTAACTTAGTGCTGGTTAATTTTTATTGATGTGCTTTGGTAACAGGCTGGTCTTGGAAATAGCTAAAGGGTTGGTTAAATGTATAGTCAGTAAATTTGTACTCTCCTTTTTAATTGAAAAAATTACAGTATTTTACCTTGAATGCTTAAATTTTAACATCTTTATGATTTTATTTTTTAAATAACCTGTTTCTTGACCTTAACATTCTAAATTAAAACTCTGTTTAAATTAATCAATGCAGATATATTTTATATGCCTATATTTCTAATTATAAAGCTGGAATAAGTTTTTTATATCAATTTCATGATTTCAAGGTTGTTATTTTTAAAAATTAACAGTAATTCAGGAAGTGTTAATAATTTCTCTTTTAAAAATGCTTGGATGGAAAACTCAGTTCTTTAACTTCAATGAGTGGGCTTATAAATTTCCAAAAAAAAGTTTAATTGATGTTAAAAAATTACACTTAACTGCACAAAGCAATGTAAAAGAGGGGCATTGAGTATTTTTACCTATTGCTTTCACAATTTTCTTAAAAATAATCAGATTTTTACTCAATACTTGCAAATATGCATCTCCAAGAGAAATTATCAAAATTGGGGTGAAAAAGAAGCAGTATATGTTCTACAATGCTTTTAATTTCCTTACAGATTATCTTCAAGCTTGAATAGCTTACAGCGTTTATAAAAGAATCTATTTCTGATAAAATGGTTTTTTGATTTGAAGCAGCTGGTTTTGTTGAAAAAGTTAAAATGAAAACCACTGGAAGGTAAATTGACATTAGTGAGATACAGTTTATGATTCTGACAACAGGTTTTTCCTGTAAATAGAAGAGGGGGGAAAACCCCCTATAATTCTATTAGCCAATTTTTGCATATAAACTTCCAAAAATCAATAATTTGATAAAAAACCCGAAGAGAAGTAGAAGTAATAAAATCTTGCTTTTCTCAGATGTCACAGGCAGTGTAGAGAATTACTGTCAGCAGTAGTTTATTTTTTTATTTCTTACTTTTGGATGCTTTTGACTTTTCCTGTGGTGTAAACAGAAAGGGAAAATATTCCTGGAGTGTTTAGATGTCAGGACATCTAATTTAATAAAAAAATAACACTAAACCTAAGTGTAGTTAAATTTTTCAAAGATGAAAGACACAAGCAGTGCTTTACTAAAGCAATAATTTATGTGAATTTTATTATTATACATCGCTATTATAGCTACAAGGCTCAGGATTTTTTTCGGAACAGAAAACATCTAACACATTGACACTTTGAAAATTATGTACCTTGCATTTGAAGTGACACAGAACTGTTTAATGGCCCCATACCCACATTAATCTCCTACTGAATATTATTTTATTTCAGTGGAAAATTATGAAGTAAAATAAATTCTACTAGATTTGAATCTGACCACCACTCCTGAATGATTGATGGAGAGGTTTTACTCTTATTGCTGAACAGGGGCAGTTAGATGAGCAGCTAGATAGTTTGTCTATGCTCAGAGTTAAGTTGCAGGCATTATCCATGGTAACACATGGAGTTAGGCAAGTCTGAAAGGAAGTCAAAAGAAGAAGGCAATTATTTTTCCATCTCTGTAGGTTAGGCATGTGGCAATGTATCTACATCTTTTGAAAAATGGCTTAGATAAATACCATTACATGTAATGACAATCTTCTTATACGCATAAATATATCAATCAATAGTGCCATTTTCCCATCCATTCAATTGCAGAACTCTTCCAAGTGGTCCTAGCATCATCCATCTATCTATCCTTTGACTTTGCATGTTTGAAAAAGATGGATGTACATATTATGTATAAGGTGCATGTCTCCTCTCTTAGCACAGACCAGTGAATGTGTTCTTTGTATTTAATAGCTTTGGAATTTGTTTGGTTTTTCTGTTGTTGTTGCTGTTGGGTTTCCTTCTTTGGTACAGTAATAACTGTTTTAAGACTACAATTAATCAGAGAGGCATTTTTAAACTCTAAACTGAGAAAGATTTTACATGGCTTCAGATTTTGCACCCTAAGCAGCTAATTTTTGGATATGCCAGGGGAAGGGCTTAGCATGCGGAAGGTAGAGACTGGAAAGAGAAGGGTGGGTTTGCCACTAAATGGATGGTACTGAAATGAACAAATAATATCCATTGTAAGGCCTCAATCAACTTGCTCAATGAGACTTTTGAAAGGGGTTCTTGTAACTCTGGGTAGGGCCCATGGGAGAAATACCAACCAGATATTCTCAAGAGGTCAAAACAACTTTACTGCAAACTTTAGAAAGCCAGGAAACTTTGGTAAAAGATATAGTACAACATCCAATCATCATAAAACACTTCTCAAACCATTAACTTGGCCCATTTGACTTAACAAATAATTAACTCATTCTATGTTATATTACTCAAAGTGTTCCAAGAAGAGAGAATTAGAAGAAAAACAAAGAGAGACAGAAAAGCCCTCGTATAGTGGTATTCAGATAGGAACTCCAAGATGAAGGTAGGGTCGAGACAACTGCTTTGCCTTGTGTTCAGTCTTAAATACCCCTTGGCCTTCCTAGGCCTTTCCCCCAGGTGGGATTTCTGGTCATCTGGCCACTGTCCTGGGATGACAGTGCTGAACGATGCTGAGTTATATTTATGGTGCTGAATTGAATTGCTGTTCATCTGTTTAGCTCAGAAATAAATTCTGCACCTTTAAGACTGGTTCTGAGAACTAAGGGGCAGAGAAGCAGCTTGTCTTCTGCCTCTGCACAAGAGAAACTGCACTTGCTCCTCATAATTCCTTCTCACAGACTGTGTTTTCTGCAGCATGGAACAGGAGAGACCTCTCCTTTGCTTTTAGCTAGGTTTGGTTTTTTTCTAGCTGAAGCAGAGAAGTTCCCCAGATTGTGGTTTTTCTTTCTCTCAGAACTGTTCAAACCTGTTCTGGCCTGAAAACCCAGAAAAACAGCAAGAGTTCAGAGCTGTGGCCCACCAGGGCCTGGGGTGCTGCATTCCAGCACCAGAAGGACTGATAAGAGACTGAGTGAGCTGAGCTACACCCCACAAAAAAGACTTTCTGAATTTGTCATCTCTTCAGAACAGTAAGAGGTTCCATTGTTTAATATTATTCATTTTTGTTCTTGCGAAAATATTGCTTGTTAAATAAACAGGGTTTTTTCCACTTTTCTCCAAGGAAATCTTTTCCTGAACCAGTAGAGGGAGGAACCCCTTTGGAAATTTTTTCCCAAATTTGCCCTAAACAGAGGAGAGCCACTCAGGAGCTGATTTAGGGCAGAGTGGAGCATTGCCTCCAGTGTGTCTGACTGGCACCACTGCCAGGCTGGGATAGAGGCTGCAGGGCTGGGGCCTGTGGAGCAGTTCACTGCCTCACTATGATAAGGCCTGGCCTGGCCCCTGCCCATCCACATGCATCCCAAAACGTCTTTCCAGTCAACCTTTCCAGTCTCTGTCAGTCTGTATCAGCATCATTCTTTTTCTCTTATATGGTTTCTTATTAAGGAACCGTAGCTTGTGAGGCAAACTAAACATAACTGTACTGGTTATTGGAAGACCCAGTAGAAGCAAAGAGCTTTGTTTGATAATCTTGTGCCATGGGATGTGTTGTGAGCAAAGTGAAGCATATTCCAACTCCAGGAAGCTGAAATGGTTTTCAGGTAGTATAAATGCTGTCTCAGAGTTGGAGAAAGGTTTGTTTTGTTTTGATTTTTTTTTCATGTAGAAATATAGCAATTTCTGAAGCACACTAGTCATGAGAACCTCTCGCCTTTGCCATGTATGACTGTGTATGGGGTTGCTGTTGCTTTCTTTTCTGCAACAGCCCTGCATCCTGCTCTACAAATGTGAATGAGTTAGGTTAGATTATTTCATTTGGGTTCATACATAAAGATAATTCCATATAAATGTGGTATAAAGCAAAATCTACGATAATACCTCTGCTTTAGATCTAGTAAAGGGAGGAAAAGAAGGCATTTCTTATGGAGTGAATCATCTCAATGCAGTATGTAAAAGATAACAGAAGCATAAGGTACAGGAGTATCCAAACACAAAATATTATACTAAGCAAAACTTATTACTCATAACCAGGTTAAACAGGTTTAACTCACATGTCTTAGTAAAGCTGCTTTAATAAAAATTTATGATCAGCTCAAGTTGATTGCATAACAGCTGTCTTATTTTTCCCCTTTTATGCTTTTATTTCTCTCATTGTTGCACCTTGTTTTTGTACACTATATGCTTCAGGCTTATGAAAGAACTTTTCATATATTAGGATGTGATAAAACCTTAAAATTTGCTCTCATATTCAATAAGGACATATTCTGCTAAGACTATTTCAATGAAGGAAAAGGCATGTTCAGCAGAAGGGTTGCCTGAAGAGGAACCTGCAGCTAATATCCACCGAGTACCTCATTATATTTTGTTTATGATTAGGAGTTACGTTGTGGGATTTAGAACACTTGAGTACCTTCTCAAGTTAGACCACACCTCCTTGATATCTTGAATTTGCATAGCATTCACCTCAGTATGAAGGTTTAATCATGGCCCCATAGGGATGCTGCCATATGCCAATGTCTCATTAGTGGTTCACACAAACCACAAACACAGAGTTTTGAAATCTGGAAAAAGTCATCTTTTATTTAAATGTATGCTTTAGCAGTCTGTTGTGACAATGAAAATAATATATACTGTGTGTGTAGGGCATGTGGAATAAGGTTTCAAATCATGGTTCAGTCTTAGGGATTTGTCTGCCCGAGTATTGTCTGAGCTTATTTTACTTTTCTATTAAAAATTTGGTAGTTTTTTTTCAAACAACTTAGCATGTCAAAACAGTTTACTGATTTTTTTTTTTTTTTAAGATAAGTTAGTATATTTACACAGGGGGCTTGGAGGATCATTCCAATGGGAACATATGTGAAATGCAATCCTGGGCATCTGGATATTGTTTCAAAATAGCTGGTCTAACTGTTGCTACAAAGTACCATGTAAGAAAACCCTGAAGGGATTGTCCTAAATATTCTGGTGTATCATTTCTTGCAAAGATGTTTTCTTGCTAATGCTTTGGTAGCCATATTTGCTCACATCAAAAGATACTTGAGAGATTTCCTGAGGAGGTGAAATAACATGGAGGAAAAGTAAGTGCCAGGAAAAATGGACTCTTCTTGAAATCCTATACCTTAGAGTGCTGTATTCTGGTATTGAAACCTGAATTTTCACAGTCGGCTGGAGCTAACTAACCAGGCAGCTGAATAGATGGTTTGTCTTTGGCTTGTGTGCAGTTTAAGCATCCAGCCTGCATTGCTTGTTAATGCCAAGTGAAACAGGTTTTGCCTTCGGCTATGCTTTGTTATACTTGCACTTACCAGCATGCTGGGGTCCAGTTTGCCACTGTAGCAATTACGCTGACCAGCATGGAGTTGGAGTACCTCAGATTCTGATGGCAGTAAGCAACAATGAAACATCATTTTATTGAAGTGTTACTTGTTTTCTAACTCGTACATAAAAATGCTCATGAAGTCACTATTAAGAACATGTTTGCCCTATGGGTTACTCTTACAAACATTTTCAGGATTTAAGCAACACATAAAGAATGTAAAACATTATATATAAACTCTACACATTACTCTCATTCTGAGTAATCCGGGGAGGGAAATGCACGAAGTGTCCTTTGTGACTGCTGGTGAGGATACTGTATCCAGAGATTAGCAGTGCAGGGTCTGACATGGCAAGAGTTGCCTTCTATCCTAAACTGCAAGTGTGCATATTAAGCGCTTTTCCATATTTTTCCACACCTGTGTTGGAATAGCTTCACCTAAGGCAAATTGTTTCCACATACATCTATGTCAGGTTTCTGCCGATTCAGCCAGAGAAGTTTAATTAATAAATTTTACAATATGTAGGGGAAAGGTAATACCTATCACATCTGGAGCAAATTAAGTTTTTAAGACACGAGTGAGTCTGGAGTTACCTTAGTGTTTTCTTATTAAAAATGACCTGGCTGTTATGTTAAAAACATCAATTTTGTTGTAAATATTTTAATTAATTGTATTTATTAAGAGCTGAAATTTACTTCAACCTTTCTTATTCCTTTACTTTTAACAGCACTGTTCATAAATATGATTAAAATTCCACAAATTAGGTTTTTGTTCTCCCCTCTCTGCTCCTACAAGCGTGGATTTCCCTTCTTCCTTTTAAGAGAAGTTAGGACCAGATTTTTTTTCCCTTTCTGCTTACCAAGGGATTAATAATATAAAACTTGGCAGGGAAATTGCTGTCTGTGAACCAGAGTGAATGTTACTTGATGTAACCCAGACATAATAGTTTCTTCTGCAGGCTGAACTTCTTGAACCATAAGGAATGTAGGAATGGTTTAGTGGCCTGTGCAAATAAAGAGAAAGCAACTTTAACTTGTAGGTATAAAGGAGAGATTTTGCTCTGCTTTGGAAAGAACACTAAGGAAATAGGATTTAAAAATAGCTCCAGTCTGAGGGAAAGAAAAATTCACTTGAAAGACCATGAAATTTCAGGGTGGAGTTTGTTTGGTTTGGTGGGGTTTTTTGCTGGTTTTATTTTCTGAGTTATGTTGGTTTTGATGGGGTTTTTTTGTTTGGGTTTTTTTTTTGTTTGCTTGTTTTGGTTTTTTTTGGGGGGGTTTGTTTGGTTGGGATTTTTTTGTGTGTTGTTGTTGTTGGGTTTTTTGGGGGGTTTTGGGGTTTTTTTTTGTTTGGTTGGTTTTGGTTTGAATTTGGGGTTTTTTTATTATTTTTTGCCTTTTTTTTTTAACCTTCCAAACTTTCATTTATTCTGGACTGGTATGATTCAAATTTTGATGGCTGCCTGGTCTTTTTAAATGAATGTGAAGTTGGCAGATTGGAACTGTGCCAGCATTAAAGCACAGCAGTAGCAGCCATGACCTAGAAGGAGCTGCTGCATCCCTTGTTTATAAATATTTTTGAGAGAGGGACTTTATATCGAAAGGTTCTCAGTGTGAAGTGAGGTCAGAGCATGAGTCTGATCTTTGTGTTTCTCTGAAAATACAGTCCTAAAGTGGAGCCATTACCTCCTTCCATACATGTGCTTCCAAAAAGAAACATGGTTTTGTAGCCACAAATGCTTCCTCAGATGGGGTATTAGAGGGCAAGAGGATTGCCTACTATAATATTGTTAATCTGAACTTTGGCCTTTTTTTCACTGTATATGCTGCATCCTCTTTCTGAGAATTTTTTTTGTTCACACGCTTTCTTGTCTATATAGCAATGAAGAACATGATAATTTAAATTTGATATAAGCAGCTCAATTAATTTGTACAAACCAATATCTGCAAAATATCTCTATCTGTCCTCATAGTAGGCTGAAAATGGGTCAGATTGGGTTTGTACTGGTTTTAAATTTTTTTGGTGCATTTGTGAATACAAGTATGTAAATCCATCTCTTTGCAGCAAAATACTTACCACAGAATAATAGAAGAATAGAATGACTTGAGTTGGAAGGGACAATAAAGATCATATAGTTCCAACCCACCTCCCCTAGGCAGGGACATCGATCTTTCATCAGACCAGGGAGTTCAAAACCCCATCCAACCCGGCCTTTAACACTTCCTGGTATCCACAACATCCCTGGGCAATTGGTTCCAGTGCCTCATTACTCTCACAGTAAAGAATATCAGATCTAAACCCTACTCTCTTTCAGTTTGAAGCCATCTCCATCTTTCTTGCAGGCTGCCTGCTGCAAGAGGTGGCCACAAGTAGGTCACCCCAAAGCGTTTTCTTCTCCAGGCTGAGCAATCTCAGTTGCCTCAGCCTTTCCTCACAGGAAAGGTGCATCCATCCACACCTTGGTGGCCTCCTCTGAACCCATTCCAACAGGTCCATGTTCTTCTTGTGTTGGGGGCCCCAGAGCTGGATGCAGGTGGGGTGTCCCAGAGCAGAGGGCTAGAATCCCTTCCCTCAACCAGCTGCCTGTGCTGATTTGGATGCAGCCCAGGATGGGATTGGCTTTCTGGCTGCAAGTGCATGTTTCTGGCTTGTGTCCAGCCTCTCATCCACCACCACCCCAAGTCTTTCTCTGCAGGGCTGCTCTCAATCAGTTCATCCCGTAGCTTAGACTGATGCACAGGGCTGCACTGACCTAGGTGCAGTGCCTGACATTTGGCCTTATTAAACTCACCAAAATTCTCATGGAACCACTTCTCAAGGTTGTCCAGATCCTGCTGGATGGCTTTCTGTCCTTCGGATGTGTCAACCACACTGTGTTTGAGTGGTGGATATAAACCACTGTACCATGCACTTGTGATCTCACCTCCAAAGTTTGATGTTAAATGACTGCCTACACATTCGAAAATACAACTCTGTGTAAAAACAATATGATGTCTTTGATACATCTAAGGCCTTTGAGTAAAAGCTACTGTGTTTTACTAATGCAAACCAACCCACTGAAATGCATTAACTTGCCCAGGTAAGGACAATCTCCTTCACTTATGTGCACAATACTTTTTTTTTTTTTTTTTTTTTTTTTTTTTTTTTTTTTTTTTTTTTANTTTTTAAAAGCAACCCACAGTAGTAAACTCAAAAAAAGAAAAAAATTTTGGCACATTCCAGTTCTATCACTTAATAAAGCACAGATTTCCAAAGATTAAGAAAATGGATGAACAAGGATATTAGCTTTGGCTAACTTTGCTGTAATTTGGAAACAGATTTTGTACGTGTCTTGCTCACAAACACTCACCTAATCACAGAAACATATATGCACTTTGGCAGTGGGTATATAATGCTGTACATGCTCTCTTTAACAAACATTTGTAGCAGCTGCATCCAATGCTAACTGGTGCACTACAAAAAAATTACAGATGTTGTAGTTATATACATTTTTTTCTTTTTACAAATAAATGAAATATATGTCTAATGTTGTAAAAAATAGTCCTTTATTAGAGAAACATAAATGGCAGTATATAATTTAAGAGCATTCCCATAGATAATATAATTTTATAGAGATGTCATTTGTTGCTGAATACTAGAAATTATTTTGACATCTTTAACTATAAATATAATATGCTATACATTACTGTAAATCACAATATATAATTTTAATATCTCTTCTATTAATTGCCACTATAAAAAGCATAGTACTTAAATTATACTTCCTCTACTTTCACTGATCTGCTGAAATGTTAGGTGTGTTTAACAGCAGAAAACATTTTTCTTATATACATTCATATAAAACAGTAAATCTAGAATGTGCACTGGTAGAGTATATATACTATTACATACATTGTGTGTGTACAGGGGTGTGTCTATAGGAGGTACATGTATAGGAGCGTGGGTGTGTATATATATGTACAATACTAAAAACCTGAGTTTTGACAGAGAGTGGTATTGTGCATAGGCAATTTTTAACTATTTATAAGAAAAATTCTACAATCTGGAAATGTCTTGAAGAGCACATCAAGAGGAGATACTATTTATCTCCTAGATAGATAGAACTTATTTGAGTTATTAGCTTTCAGTGTTTTATTGGGTTTTTTTTTTAATTAAAGACATCAGTGTTGCTTTTGGAACTTTGCTAAACTTCCTCCAAACCCTACATATAATTGCAAATTCAGCTAAGTGTTTTAACACATGCCCATGTCTATTCTTAATACCATTTTAGCCAGTGTTTCACTTGGACTCTATATATTCTTCATACAGTTACTATACTTAACCACCATGGAGTCATACATATTCTTGCACCCATCTTCACCTAACTATCCATCACCAAAAGGAAGTGTGCCACTCTTAGGGCAACACTGAACTGAATACTAATTTTTACATCCACAGCATGAAAAAGGAGCAAAGAAAACATTTCTAACAGCATGGGGGCCATCTCAGTCTCAGAGGGAGTGCTCTCCTGTGTGAAACTAAACCTGCATCTGTCTTTGTGATGTGTTTAAATTCTTCACAGAAGATTTTTTCAGGTATACTATACCTGAAAACTTGGGCAGAAAGGCTTTGTTTACCAATATGCATTTTGAAGCCATTACATCTCATCCTCTTTTGAGCAGATTTCTTCCCTCCTGAACCATTTGCCTCTGTTAAATATCACTGTTTTCTTTCTTTGACACTTATGCTTGGTGCTTCATTTGTTTATTGTTGTTATTATTTGCAAGAGTAGCCTCTTAAACACATGTTTTATCATCAGCAAAATCAAAACAAATTATATACATCTCTGTAATTTAAACCTGCTGCCTTTAATGTTAATTTTTCATTCTTCCTTTGTTTAGGTTTTTGTTGGCATTTTGCATGCTCAGGCTTTTTTTGCAAGGGTAATGATAAATGTCCTGCACCCCCAGGGGAGGGGCTGCCTGGAAGTTATTTGGCAATAACTGCGGATGTGTGGCTGCAATTTAAAATCCCTCCAAGAAGAATTCCTCTTTTTCACCATTCAGTTATATTTCTTTAAACAATGCAGCAGAAATACAAGGATTTGTGGTCAGCTTTGGCATGATGGTTGGCTGTTGCTGCCAAATTAATGTTGGTAGCCTTTGAAGCGTGTCAGTGACTATGGCTATAACATGACCCTGCAAGATCTTCCACGGCAGAAAGAAAGGTATGCAGACTAAAAGTCTTGTGTTATTTTGAAATGGCATTTTCGCTTAGTTGTTTTTAATGTAATAAATAAAGAAATTTTTCTGTAGTGGTGAAATTTTCAGCACCAACTACACTGAAATAAAAGGTAATGTTCACGCAAAGATCTGGGATAAAGTTTTGCCAAGACTGAGTCTGTTTGTGTCATTAGAAAAAATACAATTGCATAACAGAAGGAGGATGATTGCATATATAAATTTGCTTATAAATGTGAAAATTGGTCTTTGTTCATAATTATAACCATTCCTCAGGCGTAAAACTCCACTTGTTCCATCATACTGAAATGGCTTTGTCAGCTGAGCTTTTTGATATAGCGATGCAAGGTTTGTGAAGAATAACAAAAATAAATCTTAAAAAATCCATTTCATTTTCTTTTGGTAAATTATCTTTTATTAGTTTTTCATGAGGTCATATACATTCACAAGGTATTTTTAATGGAGTGACAAATGTAGGCCTTCATCACGTGTACCATAATAACTGTTTTCCAACTTGTATCAGGCACTGAGGGTGATCAGAGCTTTACAGATTTGGGTGTATGGGGAAAAAAACTGCTTTTTTTTGAATTCTTGTATCATTTTAAAGATACCTAACTGGTGTCAGAGAGGAAGGCCGATATTAATTTTTTCACAAGCATAAAAAAATTGATTTTTTTTCCCAAACAACAAAAAATTGTGTTGGTTAGGTCTGTCCTGGGTTGACAGTGCTCTCTATCCCATATCGTGGACTCCCTTGTTATGTCTAACAGCTGTCCCTGCTTTCCTGTTANGCCCCGCCCCCCCGCCACCCTTTTTAAGATTTAGGACCGGCACCAGACCTCGACCTGAACGAAAGAATCCGAGGATCTCCAGGACCTGTAAAAGAAGCTCTGCGCCCTCCTCCTCACAGTAACCTGAGCTTTTTCTTTTCCCTTGTGTCGGAGGGTGTTTATTCATTTGTTAATAAACCAGTTTTTTCCACTTTTGTTCGAGAGATTCCTTCCCAAACCCAGGGTTGGGGGGGTGGGGGTGGTAGAGGTTTTGTTATTAAGGGATTCCTTTGGAGGTTCTCCCCTAATTCAACCTAAACCAGGACAGGTCCTTCCTACTCAAGTATACAAATAATTATGAGCTGAAAGGAAGGACAGTGCAGATCAGAGAATGAATTCCTTTAGTGAGTTTAATGGGCTTTGAATTAGATCCTGTGGTAATGAAAATGCAAATATCAGCACATCTTTTGAAACACTGTTTGATAAAAAAGTAGCAGTTAAATTTGTGTTCAAAACTCCAGACTCAAATTTAGTCTGAAGCTTGGTTGGGATAATTTGATCATTTTCCAGACCTGTATGTTTTTTGTTCTGGAAGTCTGGGTTTATATAAAATTTGCTATGTCTACGTTAGCAAGTAGCATGGTGCAATAGATGAGCAGATCGAGGTGGTCAGAGCAAAAGCCTCTACACCTACATCATCACTAAAATGAAACCTAAATTGCACTAAATGCAAGGCTACAACCATGACAGAATCCTAATTGGATCCCCTTTACAAACAGGGGAAAAAGTGTTTATTTATTTCAGAAGCCCTAACTTCTTCTTATTTTTTATTTGGTAGAGCACTTGTCACAAATAAAAGGAGCCTATTAAATTTATATAATTTATTTTAATTTTATATTATTTACAAAGAAACTGAGAATCTTGAAGCTGGAATCAAAATTTCTTTTAGGATGAAAATTTCCAGTCTTGAGCCTTATATGAAACTTATAACAAAAATTGTTGGTAATGAGAGAGAAAACGTCTTCAGAACATTAAAGTAACAATTTGCTTCCAGCCACTATTTACTTGGAACAGAAGCAACAGAAAAAGCAAACCAGGATTTTTTCCTGATCGACTGAAAATCTCTATTACTCTCCACTTCATACTTACCCTCGCATTCACATTTCTTCTTAAAATCTCTGATACTGACACTTTTATGTAGATAATATTTGTCTCCCTACTGATATTTTTCCTTCTTTTCTTCACTCTGTTAAAAATTACCACCAATTACATCTCCCTTCCTGCTACACACACTAGGCTCCCTCATGTACAAACTGCTCCTTTATTAATATTTAAATTTAAACTTCTAAACTTCCTGCCAGCTTAGTATGGTTGGATTCTGTCCTCAAGACCTTTGGTACATTTCTTGTTTCTGTCATTACCTTAAGTGTAATATAAATGCCTTAAGCCAGCTCATTACTTCCATTTTGGGGGACCATAGCAGTTAGCTTTGGATATAGGTGCTTGTTTGGCATGCAGAAAAGTTTAAGATGCTGCTTTATGGCAGATGATTTCCAAAAGATCGGTAAAATTGGACATCATCATCTCCTCATATCAGTGTTGTACAGAGTGGTACTGTAGTGTCTGGAAACAGAGCATGCTCTTTTTTTATTATTTTTAGTTTACCATCATTAGAGTCTTTCATGGTAGGGAAAGGACAGTTCTTTGTCTTCTTTAGAAGCCTTCACTTAAAAGCACTTTTTTCCCATTACAGCCCCAGACAACAAGAGGAATGTGTAAACCTCAGCAGTTGCCCAAGAAGCTGCCATCACACAGCAATACTGAGAGTTATTAAAGTTCAGAACATCAGAAGTGAGTGTTTCCAGTTGCAGAATATCACAGTCCTGGATCATTGCCACCAGCCTGTGCTCAAGCTGTTTCCATTTTTGCTAACCAGCAAAAGAATAACAGGATGTTTATGTGGGGTTTTTGGTGGGGTTTTTTGTTTTGTTTTGTTTTTGGTGTTTTTTGGGTTTTTTTTGTGGGTGCGTGAACAAGTCCTGCCTATAGTGCCTTAAGTGCATCTTTATTTTTTATTCCATAATTTGCAGAAAAGGGATCTGGTAATAAAAGATGAGAAAGAAGAAAGGACTGAGCAGTGCAGTATTCACATGGATTAAAGGTTTACTTTGGCAAAGCTCATAAGCACAGCACGTACTTGCATCACAGGTGTTTTCCCAAAGCATCTCAGCTGGCTAGACAAGATGTCATGGCAGCAACTCATGTATACTGTTTACTGCTGGAGCAGGGCAAACATTTTGCTTAACCGCAAGACAACTGAAAAAAAAAAAAAAGAGAGAGATATAAAAAAACATGATGCTGTACTCTCAATTGTTTTCAATCACGTAAGTGGTTCTTGGGGCCAGGATTATTCAGATTTAGGCTGTCTGTGTTCATTCTGTCACCACAGAAAACATAATCCTACAGCTCAAGTCCAAGGCAGAGGGAGAAGATCCCCAGTGTGCTCTGAGCTTTGAGAAAATTACTTTTACTGTTAGCTTTTCCATTCCAGGATGATGGCTGAGCTCCTGCCTCTCTTTTCTTTTTTAAACTAGATCTGCTGGTAGCATGACCTGGGCAGGGGACTTCTTTTGCCCTGCTCTTGGACAGCACTCATATTGTTTGACTGACCACTGCAATAGCAGACATAAAGATTAGCAAACAACGTGTAAAACTGACTACAATACAGTAACTGTTGTTGAGGTCTGTCATGCTCAAAACCCTTGAATGCAAATTTTTATGGAAATTTACATTATTCTGGGAATACTATTGATAATCCCTAAAAGAATTATAAATGTACTGAGGTAGTGGAATGTAATGAAGTTGCTATATTTTGACTGAAACCAGCACTTTCTTATTTGTTTCTTACTCTGGAACCTGGAATCAGAGTCAAACACTCCTCTCTGCTATTTCTAAACGCCTGATGCATTAATGGTTTTTTTCTGAATCTATTCCAGGAATTACACCTATCAACAGTACATGCTTTTATGTATGAGAGTTTTGTTTGATTAGTGTTGGTGAACTGGTTTAGTCATGCTGGCACAGTTTATCAATTATTTTCAACTTGTAAACAATGTAATCTAAAGTAGTCTTGCATGAGTATTGAGATAGCTATTTTCTGTGAAATTTTCACTCCTTAATATTTTAATTAATAGGAGTTTCCTGACAAGTGAGAGATTATTTGGAGCATAACCTTTTATGAAACAATGCTGGAAGTAACAAAAATGGTTAATAACCAAGACTGAGAGACAGAATGCTTTTGTAGAAAGTCAATATTAATATTTTTAAGGGTTTGGAATACTTTTATGTATTTTTATTATGTTGTAATCCACAAAGAGTATATTAAGCAATGGGAGATTAATTACTATCACCATCTTTACTCTTTAGGATGTGTTTGTGTATAACAAACTTATCCAAACCCTGTAGAGAGCAACTTTAACACACACAGTCATAGTAATTTATACAGGAGGTGATGGGAAGTTGCTGATATTTGATGAGAAGTTTGATTAGCCCCATAGAGTTCTATTCTTGTAGAATACACTCTGTCAGAAGCTGTGTGTCCCATCCTGTAAAAGGTCATGGAGACCTTCATCAGAGATGTACTCAGGGATTTCTCAACACAGGGGAGCTGGGATGAATCTAGTCAAGTAACACCAGCAGATCTTGATCATGCTCTATGGTTGCTGTAAAAAGTCCCATCCTTTGGAAGTTCCCATCCTTCGTATTTATGGACTTAGAACTTTGTACAATTAATTAGGCTCTTAAACTGCAAATATATGTGAAATTTTACCCCATGTAGATGCCGTACTGCTTTCAGACAGTTAGTGCCATTAGAAAAGATGACAGCTGTGCATATACTCATGCTATTAGAAACTTCAGCCTTTAATGAACAATGCATGGCAGCCCTGTAAGTGGTGTAAAAATTTCATGTCATGACATGTTCAATGCATTAGACAACACATTATTTCAGTGTCCAGGGAAAATAGTGTTTTGATATTAGTTTTGGCCCTTTAAATTCTGACTTGCAACCTTAAAGAAGTGAAATTTATATGTAAGAATAAATGAGAGACTGGAAATTCCTTCACTTACATGTTGCAGTAATGTTTTGTATGTTTTGGGGTAACTAAAACTCTATTCCATAACTCCTTTATTTAAGCAACAATTCAACAACAGTATTCAAAGTGCTGCTTGTGCAAGATGAGTATGAAGAAAGGTAGATTCAAAAGAAAGAGGTCTGTAGAGCTAGCCAGGCAGAACAACTTTGTCTTAAAATCTGAAGATAAAAAGAGAGGACGACACATAAGCACATTTCACTTTTCAGTGACAAAAACCTCTATGCCGGGAAATGGTAATTAATTCTCCTGCAACATAATGGAGTGTCAGTCAACTATCTAGCTTCTAGGAGGACAAGGCAGCTGTGGGAGCTCTTCTCATAAGACATGAAACAACTGAAGAGCTGGCAATGGAAGGACTATGAACAGCCATTAGCTTATCTGCTGCTGGGGAAATATCCTCTGTGCTTTGGCATCTTGCCCAGAGGTTGCTGGCCAAATGTGAGATGATTTACCATTAGAGTAAAGCTGTTTGCCAGATGGATAAGCCCCTACAAATTGAGCTCAGACTTTCCAACATCTCCCACTTCTGCTTTCACATATCTAAGAGCTGTGCCTGGGACTTTGTCAAGGGATCCATTAATGGGAAATGGAACATAGAGAGTATAACTGGTGTTAGGGAGAAACATGCTATATCTGAATGTCCACTTCGACTCCTGTTCAGGATTGCAACATGGTGCATGGAGTAACTGCAAGGCCTTCCACACTCTTGAGGACTTGATCCCAAATGAATTGCTGTCTGGTCTGCAAGAGTATTGGAGCCTTGAAGTACTGTTTTGAAGCCTGGAAGTACTGTATTGAAGTCTTGTATATTCTACTTAATGTAAGGAACAATAAATTATTCTTATGGAGTGTTAGTACAATATCATGCACACACTTATATGTGTATAAACATGTACATACATATGGAATTTGAGGGATTGCTTTAGGTTTGCTTTGGGTTTCCCAATTATTTGTTTAGCTCAGCTTTCAAAGCAAGTAGAAGGTGAAAACAAATCCAATCTCCTCCCCTTTTAAAGAAAGTACTTTGGAATAACACACTTAAAACTACACATTTTTAAAGCTACATCCTGTTTGGAATGAGCATGAAAACCACCTGCATAATACCAATTTTCTCTTCCCAGAAGGAAGAGTTGACGCTCCTGGGATTTCAGCCTGTGATAAGGTGTTATAAGCCTGAGGCTTTAATTGCAAAGCCATTAGTATGCTTTAATCTGCTGTGAAGCTCTATCATCCTGAGTAGCTTGCAAGGAGACTTTATATGATACAACTTTTCCTAACGTCAAGTGGCATCCCTCCTACATTATTGTATGGAATGCAACAGAAATACACCAATGGTTCTCACTTCTGGTATCTTTCTATCTTGAGAGAAAGGAGGGACATATTTGAGGGGGTGGGGTGTTGAGGAGGAGTGGTTCTCCCCTGCCCTGGAAAGAGCTAGAGAGGGGACAGTCTTGTCCCCAAGGCCAGGGCTGACATCACTTCTGTGACGGCTCTGAGGCACTGTTTTCTTACAGATGCTTCTGTCTGTTTTGGCATTGGCCTGTCCACTGAAAGATAATAGGTTGAGACCAGGATTAAACCCTCATTTCTTTGCTTCTGGCTGATTCCTAAACTGGATCACTGGCACCCTCAGTGCAATTTAATCAGTTTGGTGTTTGACACTTAGTTTTATCTTGAGCTGCAAGTTTCCACAGTTTGTGTGCAATTAACTTGCTTGTGAACAAGAATCTGCAAGTGAAACTAATTTTTATAGGAGGTATATTTGCAGTGGGCATTGAGATTTCTGTGCATCCAGGCTCTGAAGTTGTTCCATCAGCATGAGTGATGAATCCTTTCTAAAGGTTAACACAAATTCAAGGCTCTGTGGGCATATTTCTTCTGGTATTCAAAATTGAGACAAGTGTCCTTTTCTGTAATGGAAAGCAAAAAATGTGTCAACTCAATAGTGAAAGCCATACAATCAAGGGAGATTGTCAGGCTTTTATACACAAAGCACTCAATCTATAATTGCATGAGAAAACAAGGCATGTATCTGCACTCGTGTTTTTAGAAAAAAACCTCATGTTTTGGAACCTTATCTTGGCACACCCAGATGCTATTATTTTGGTTATTTTATAAAGAATTTAGGACCAAGATTGAAGTAAAATTTGAGCAATGTATTAAATTGTAAAGTATTAAACTGTATCTTTATTCAGTTAGATATATAAAGAAGGCAACAAATCTCCTGCCAGCATATGATCTTTTCCAAATGCTGCAGCATTGTGCAACAGAATGAAAAAATCTTTAAAGATTGAAGCCTGAAGGAGACAAAAAAAATTTAGTTTTTCATCTGATTCCTCTATGAAAAAAGTGAAATTTCATTGTTCTCACTACCAGTCACAGTATTTTTCTAAATCTTTTAAAGATTGTTATTTTAGATTTGATCAAAAAAATTATATTTGACCACTAATATTAAACTACAGTTGCAGAGAGCAGGCCTTCAGACATTTCACATCTGCTTCTGCACCAGACCACCACAATTGACATTGCTTAAAATTGTCAATATAGAGAAGTTTAACTCCATATTCTGTTTATTTAAAATATAAACAGAGATGTTTGTTAGATTTTGGATTTTTTTTACATTAGCATTAAACCAAAGACTATCCAACATATTACCAATACTAAAAGGGAACAGCAGAGAGGATACATTGCACCAAATTCTGTCTTCTAATATCACTAAGCACTAAGTATAGCAAAGTGTACAGGATCTGTGAAAATAAGTTCTATTTTAGTTGCACTTATCATAAAAAACTCTTAGAGGATGATGAAATCATTAAGAATAAAGAATATCCTAGGAAACTTGGAAGCTGTAGATCTAGAAGTTGTAGCTCATTACTGTTACTGTAAAGTTCTTGCTCTTACGGCAACCACAGTGTGGGTTTTATCCAATACCATTTAACATCAACTAAAATCCCTATTGCCTAATTTAACCCAAGATATTTGACCACAAGTAAAGCTATCCACAGGTCAGACAATGGTGGGACTCTGTGGGGTGTTAGAACTGCTGTAGGTCTCACTGCAAGGCTAGACTTCATATGGACAGACTTTTCCTTGGAACCTTCGAAGCAAATACAGCTGCTGCTCCAAAGGAGCGGAGAGAAAATAAAAACTGGCAAATCAGAGAAATTTAGGCACTGGTGAGTATGTGTTATTTGGAGCTTTGTATCACAAGCACTCAAGGAAAATACAAGCTGTATTTAAGTATTGACTGCACTGAATCAATCAGAAGGGTCAATGTACTGCACATATAGCACATCCCAAGGGGACCAAATAGTTCCTTGCCAAATGGCCCCCTCTGTCTTCTCTAGAAACTTCAGTTACTGCTTGGCAAATCATTTCCAAGGGCATATTTTGGCATCCTAGTGTAGGTAAACCTTACTGCTCGGTATATGAAGGCAATTCTCTACAGATGACCAATTCTAAAACTCTCATCAATGACTGTTACAGTAACATTTAAAAAACATGATCCCACATTTCCTGAAGTAGTTTTTGTTCATTTTACTTGGTAGTAGGATCTTACAAGTTTGTAGAATAACTAAAACTTCCTTATTTCTGGAAACTATTTTCAAGCTTGGAGGCAGGTCAAGAAAGGAAGGAATTCCATTTTCTGTGACATCCAAAGATACCTGGAAGTCTGTGTTTATATGAATATCTGTTGTCTCTATAAATGCAATTTTTATTTTTTCTGTCAAAAAACTGGTAACTCTAGAATGGTCCTTGGTAAGACCCCAGGGAGGACTTAACAGTAAAAGAGGATCTGAGGAAAAGATAAATCAGCTAATAGTATGGCCCTTTTGTTTAGCTGGTGCTGCATCAAGAGGGAAGAAATCTCCTTCTGTCTCTGTGTGCAGCCAGTGGGACAAGTTGTGTGCTACTGGGGCCATGGAGAAACTGCCTCCTCTTGTGCCAAAGGAATATATTATCATTGAAACAAAGGAAAAGAAAGGATTGTCTTGTTTCAAACTACCTTCAATGCCCCAGAGGAGGAAGGCTTTCTGGCTTGCCAAGAGGGATAAACGTTCACCTGAATGGGGAAATTGCATGGATCTCTCTAGCAAGGGAAAAGTTGCTGGAGGGTGGGTGGCTGCAGCAGAGAAAGAGCCATGTTTCTGCATGCCACACAGCAGTGCTGTGGGGTTTATCACTTGAAATAATCTGTATTACAAGCTTTTGTCTTTAGATTTCAAAAGTGTTCACACTAATGTAATCACAGTGAACTAATTTGAGTTATATTATCTTGTGCTGTGACTGAATCTGACCCCTGTGTGTTTTGCTTCCAAGTAGGAAAGGCATAGGAATGACTAAGTAACAAGAGTTCTTGTGAATTATATTTAAAATCAGATTCTGCTTCTACATAGCAATTTACATGCCTTGTTTTGCAGACATATGGATCATTCTTTATGTGTCCTATCATGAAAAATGTGGCTTGTAATTCTGCTGTGAAGCAAGATGTTTTTGATTATGAATACAAATTTTATAATTTGTGGGTTTTAATAAAGTAATTTTGAGCAATCAGAATATTTTCCATTCAGGGATGGCAACAGTATGATGTTTTACATTTTTGTATACATACATATATATATATATATAAAGCTATGTATGTGTATACATACACATATATAAGTACATAACATTCACAGACATCAAGATGCTGGTGGCTCTTTCTGAATTCCAAAAGCAGAATATATATCCTGAAAGGCAGATTTGAGGAGGAGATGATTGGTACCTAGGCTTTGTAAGGCTGGAAAACTGCACCAGTAGTATAATAGGTTGGAAAATAAATATCCATAAGGAGCAAGTTCTTTAAACCATGGCAGCACTTCTGTAGCCTTCTTAGTGGCAAGTAGGATATAACAGATTTTCCACGTGCCACCCTGAAGCTCATATGAGGATGGCTAATGAAACTAATCCTGTTTTCCTGGAAAAGCCTGTTCCAGGACCACTCAATGCTGCTGATATTGGTGTTCAGGAGGATCATGAAATAGGAAATAGCTATTTGAGAGCTTAACAAAGTCTCACATGCTGCAAAAGGGTTGCTTTGGAGGTTGTCACAACCCACTGGTATGGGTCATGATGTTTGTTCTAAGTCCTCCTCAGACTGCACAAAGATTATGTGTCAAAGAACTCTTATGCTTTTGTTATATAGTTGCTTTTGATTCAGCAACCAGCCCACTATTTAGACACATAAGGCATTGGTTAACAAGCCCTTAAATTTTAACACTTCTCAAAAGCAATGGCTAATATACCCTTAATTTTTACTGTACACTTTAATAAGTTCTCAACTCCCACAGCACAGTATTCGAAGTTGCTGGATGAGAAGCCACACTATACCACTTCTCAAAGGTGCTGGTATAAGCCACAATACCACTTTTCAAAGGTACTGGAACAAACCACAACACACTTCCACAAGCTCCCCACTCTAGCAATGAACTTCAGTATGGAGCTGGGATAGAATGTGATAGTTGTTCTTCACACAGGCAAAGCAAAGAAGGACAGAAATAAAGACAGAAGAGAGAGAAAGAGAACAAAGAATACCAGTTCTTAGATGCTGCATTGTTCCTGTCACATGGATGGTCCAGAGCTGGGGTAAACGATAAGAGTGAAAGAGAAAGGGAAGAAAAAAAGCACTGAAAAGGGGACCTGATCTACTTCCTTTTACAATTAACTTAGTACATACCTCTTATGCAAACTAGATTTTTCTTGCTGTTTTTTTTGGCAAGTGTGCAGACAGCCCCTTTGAGCCTTTCTCCAGGAAGTGAGTAGAGGGATAGGTGGACTGAGCATCAGTCCCAAGGTGGAGCAGGATGTTGATTCAGAACAGGTCTGCCCACCTCCCGGCCCCTCTTCCAATCACACCTTTCCTGTCATCAGAATGTTTGAGACAAAACATGTTTGTGTCTGGTCCTTCACAAAGGCTGGTAGGACATGGTGAGCAAAAAAGGCTTAGTAGGGCTTAGTAGAGTTCTGAAACTTAGTAGAGTTTTGAAACTCCTGAGCCTGTTGAAAGACACCAGAAATCTCACAGAAAAGACATCTGCTGTATCTCATCATCTTGAGCCACTCAAGAAACCCCAGAGGAGCTTCAGAGATTTGGCAAAAAGGGTTGATAAAACACAGCAGGGCAATTAGGATTGAAATGCAGTACTTGGCTCTGAAGATGGGGAAAGGAATCACACAGTAAATATATATCTTCAAATAAAAATCGCCTCTCTCTCTTTGTCTAATGATTCAAGTAGTCACTACCCTGGAAGGGGAACATGATGTCAGCATCATGTTAGTTGCCTTTCTCCTTTCCTATGTGTAACAGTGTGTCTTTTTCAGAGTGCAGCTACAGCCTTTCTGTATCCCAGTCAGCCTCTCCAGTAGAGAAACTGCTTGAGAAGAATTCAGGCAGCAATTCAAGCTCATGCATCCACACACATTACAAGGCTAGCTCAGCAGAGAGACAGAAGGCTCCCAGCCCCAGAGCAATTTCCAACAAGCGTTTATTCCATGTGCTGAAGGTGGAATCCGGAGCCAAAGAGGGAGGACCATGTGTTTTTTCTCAGTTATACAGGGTCTCAGGTTCGTGAGTGATACGATGAGCAGGGCAGGGGCAAGTGGCCATAGGGAAGAGAGGAACAGGACAGCTGGCCCCATAGCCAATGGGGAAATAGGGAAAGGGGCTACCATGGGAGGGGTGATGGACTTGCGAAACCCAAAGAGAAGATTGCACAATGTTTGCAAGGAGCCAGAGGGGCAAAGACTTTTGTTACATCTAGGAGGGGTAATCTTCACTTTTCCAGGGCAAGGCAGTTGGAAATTCCTTTAATGGCACAAGGGGCTCCACACTTGCAGGTGAAACATGAAATTGTAAGAGGTTTGATTACTCTCTTAGCAAGTGTTACAACCCATGAAAATGAGTTTCATGTGAGCTACTGATTCCAGTACTATGGGAGTTACAGCAGGATCCTAAAAAGGTAGGCACCAACAGGACCTAAGTCTTGTTTCCAATCAGCCAATTAAATGCAATATGACCCTCTGAATAAACTACTGAAAAACATGTTATGACCAAGCCCTAAGGCTGAAGTAATTTGATGTTCTTTTCAAACATATTTTTGATTGAATTCCTTGTGTATTTTTGTCATTAAACATTGTCTCCACACTGTTTAAGTGGGCCCAAGGTGAAATCAAAGCACACAAAATCTTAGGCAAATCCAGGGTAGTAGTTCTGTTGCTTTTCAAGAAGTCAATTAGTTTAATACTTTTTCTCCAAAATGGGTAAAATCTACAGGTGAGATGACATTAGAGTTTAGACTTGAATTATCATTCATATTTTACTTTAAAAGCAATTTTTAACTGATTGTTTTGGGCAGTACATTTAAAATTGTCTGTGCAGAATTGCCTGAAACAAATTACCATCTTACCTTCCATATATTCAGGTTTAATTAAAGTATTTCATCAGCAATTAATCCCTTGACAAGAAATCAAAAGGAAGCTAAGAAATAGATAAGGTTTCTTCCTCTAGAACCGAGAAATAGCTTGACAAATTGGATTTAATTGCAAATTTAAAATACTAACAAATGTATAAAACCAGAACAATAAATAGAAAGATGATTTTGTTTACTTTCAGTGGGTAGTTTTTAACAAATTTGTGTTTGGTTCCTGTCAGTTTGTAGTAAGAAGTGAATTGGTGTTGCAGTGTGCATTTTGGGTTTTCTAAAATTTCCGTAATTTTTATATCTAAGTTTCTGTAATGGCTCATTCCTACCCCTACACTCCCCCACTTTCCTTAATCACCATTGTTAAGCCACATAATAGGCCTGGCTCTGCCCATTGTATCTCTTAATAGCTCTGGCTTAGCCCATTGTATAGCTTTGTATCTTATCTGTAAACACACCCCTGGTATTTGATGGCCATGGCTAAGCCAGGTGGCTCAGCCAAGGCCTCAGGTATCATTCACACCCCTTTCACCCCTATATGGTGATGTCAATGCCCCCCTGTACCTGAACCACTCCTCCTCATTTCCATCTTTAATGCCCATGTTCATAAGGGCAAGCAAGAACTCACACACTCACTTACGCTTTGACCACCTGGGCCTTTGCCCTGAATGAACAGGTGTTCCGAAAGTAACACCAAGTGTGAGCCGCTCCTTTCTTCCAAGCAATGTCACATCTCTGTCTGAAATCTGGACCCAAAGGATTAACTCATTTGTATGATATCTGAAGAGCAAGCCAGCCAGAGAGACAAGCTCAGAAGGACCATAAATTGGTATTAGAATCATGGCTTGAGTGATCAAGCAAGAAGGACTGGAAAAGTTCTTTGGCAGAGATCCATCTACACAGGAACTTGGCCTGCACACAGAGAAAATATACTACAGATGTATAAATTACACAGGTTGGGATAGTGCTGGTCAAAACCATCCGTACTGGAGTCATGTGGGAAAGAAAGTCTAGACATCATAGATTTACTTCAACTAAAATAATGCAAACTAGAAATTAGCTAAAACCACATTTGCACAAGTACGCATAGAGAAGTTTCTAACCAGCTATGATAACTAGATGTTCAAACAGAACAAGCAAAGAAATTTAGACAGTTGGATTTATTGGTAAAGGTTACATACAATTTTAATTATAATTATGTGGTTTTTTAAACAACTAATTAATTAAACCTACCAGAGAGGCAAAAGCAGTACACATTTTATTACAGAAAGTAACTTGCAGCCGAGGGTTAATTGTTGCAGTCCAACATTTTCATTGCTGCAAAGAAACTTTATCAAAAGAGAATCCAGATTCTTAATTATTAGCACACAAGGCCAAATCAAAACAATGTAATTTATTTGACAATTTTAACCAAGGACAGGCTTTTTTCCTGAGGAGAAAAAGTCAGAGTAGAAAAGGAACAATGTAGGATTGTTCTACATTGTCATTCTTAGGAGAGATAAGGAACTCTTTCTAGAGATACTATCATTTGTGGAAAGCAGGAGAAATTGGGGAACTGATATTGAGATGGGTATTATATAATATATAATAACATATAATGATATATTACATATAAATTCTTAATATATTATCACTATGTTTCTGAAATTTGGGTTTAATTTCCCTAGTTGTATCTCTTCTGGTGATTGTGGATAGAATCTGGCCACTGCAGGTAGTCAGGTCATGAGTGCTTTTTGGACCTACATGCTCAGTCCCAAGCAGAGTGTAGATTTCAAGAGGTCTAAGGATATTGCCAAGAGAAAAAACTGCTCAAGTGACATGGAAAAAAGAGTGAGTACTACTAAATCCTCTCAAAACTCCTGCAAGGTCTTTCTGTGGCCTGTGTTTGCCCAGATAAACACTTTACCTGGACAGTCAGAACTGGCTTGGGTTTGAATATTGTCAGAGAACTCTTTATGGACAGTAAGGCTGAAACAACTTGGTCAGCTGCCAGTGTGCAACTACTGTAGATGGGAACTGTGCAAACTTTAGCTGCATTACAAGAAAGCTATTTTGGAAGATTACAACTTTTCCAGGTCCTATCTGTTAGCTTACTTCTGAGTCAAGCCATCTCCCCCTGCCCTCAGCATTCAGGCATGACAAAGAATATATGTGACAGTCAGACATTCCTTCATGGTCTCACCTCTTGCCATCAGTGGTGATGTTACTCACTGCTGCATCTCCTCTTCTCGAAGCCTCCCTCATCACCTTCTTCTTTCCCAGGCAGCCCTTTTTTTGTGCGACTTGTGTGCGCCTTGCATGCCCTCTGCAGCTGAGCCCTGCAAGCTACCCCTGCAAGCCCTTTTTGCTCTGGACCTGGCACCTAGTAAGGGATGCACAGCCAGCTGCTCAACTGCAACATCTTCTAAATATATAAAAAAAATCTTCTGTGATATCTTTGTAATTACACTCCTTATGCCTTTCAAAAGCGTCCTCCAGTGCTGGCAGATGTCACTGCACACACCAAATCTGTGGCTCTGGATGTGGCTTGGATCAGGTGGATGCAGACTATGACCAGCCCTGGACTCCACTCCGATTTCACTGCAAACACAAGATCTCTCACAGGCATGCATCCACCTTTCAAAAAACAACATGCTATCTGAAAAATTACTTCTTTCACGTAAAATGCAGTGGAGCATGTATTTCTTTTTGACCATTTTCCAACTAAATCGCCATCCACAAATAGAAATATAACTGTTTACTTGTCTACATGACATTTTAATTGAGATGTTTCTCTAACCACCATAATGGATGCACCAAATTCTGATCTAAAGTTTGGAAAGAACTACAGTAAAGCCTATTTTGAGTGGACAATGAATATACAAGGGGAAAAAAAGAGGGAAGTAGGTATGTGTATATAAGGCATGGCATGGTCTTTCTGAAAGCAGCAGAGAAACAGATCCCTCCAGTATTTCTTTATATTTAAAAATCAAAGACCAAAAAACCCCACCTACAACAGGATTTTTCTGAAAATATTTACCTCCCTATACTGACATTGAAAGTAAGAACTGGCATCAATTAAATTAGGCATTGTATATATGTGGTATAAATACTTCAGTTGTGGTAATGTATGCTGAGGCTAACAAGATTTTCCTGAAAAGTCAGCCAAGAAACAAAGTACATTTAAGGAATACAGATAGTGTTTTACTAGAGAAATACCTAAAATAGTGTGACTCTTTAGTGCAGCACACTTAAATGAAATGTTAGTTCAACTGGAAATGAAACATTTGTGTGAAGGTTTTTAATAGAAGATGCTAAGTGTTCTTAGTTGAAGACTGAAGTCAGTTGAGGTCTGAGAACCTAACTTATACAGTATTTTAAAGTGTTCATTGCAAGAAATTTTGGATTTATATTCAAATTTTAGACAGTATTCAGCAATTTTAACCACTGCCATTCATCCCCTGTTCAGCACTGCTTTTTCCATGTCCCTGGTAGCAACTGCTCCACTGATGAGCACCCACCAGACTTGTTGAATTGTGGGTTATCCAGACTTGTTGAATTGCGCTGGTTAGTTTCTGAGCTTTTCCCTGTTCATCAAATTAGGCTCACCCAGAGCCTGGGCCTTGGTATCCATCAGCCCTTTTTCTCACAGCAAGCAGCACCACGTTTTGAGGATCAACCACAGCACATAGTTACTTTCACGATTTGCTCAGACTTAATTTCTGAGTTGTATCAGCTCTTGGCCTGCGGTGATTTACTGGGAGGATATTCAAGAACTCTTTTTCTTTGATGGCTCATTTCCCTCCAGTTTATGTCTATTTGCTGTATGCATGTGCACATATATAGTAATTTAGCTTAAATCATTCTCATATGTTCCTATGAGCTCATAGTGTATTTATAGAAAGTAACTACATCGCTTCTCAGGCTTTATTTTAGTAGCCTTAATGCAGTGCATTCCAATCTGAGTCATAAGATAGATATTTTTGGTTTTACATTGTTGGAGTTTTTTTAATTTGAAATTACCTTGCTCTACCACGAATTTTCTGCTAACATACTGCAAAGTACAGTCAAATTAATACAATCACACTAATATTTATTTCTGTCCAAAATATCTTGGTTGAAATAGAATGGGCTCCACTCAGATTCTTCCACAACTGTAATAGAGTGGTTTAGTTATCCTGAGATCAATTAATATCCAAAGATTTTTCTCCTCTTCTGACTTTAGTTTGCTGAATTCCAAGCTCAAGACAGAAATTCTTGCTCTCAGTTACAGAGCACATGTTTTTGCCAAATTTTATCCTGATTCCATTTGCAAGCTATACATTCTTCTTCATCATCCTTATATTAATAAGTCTTCTTGCTTTAGGGCACCATCATATTTAGTTAAACTTATTTTTTGTGGCAAAATCACTAATGAAAATATTAAATTATGTTAGTTCCAAGAAGAGCTCTGTAAGAACTCAATAAGTTATCTTGCTGAAGATAGATATTTGTATTTTATTACAATAGAAGCAATTGTGGACTGATGTTGTGTCCTAGCAACACTTAAGCATTTCTGGAAGGAGAGACTTATCTTAGATTATATAATGCTTGCTGATTACTTTAGTGGTAAGATTTTCCCCCTAAAATCATTAATAAGTATTTTCTTTTAATAACAAATTGTAAAACCACAGTGTGGGGGGGTTGAGCAGTTTGAGACAGCATGACTGTGTTGGAGTCCTAATGCAAAACTGACATCAGTCATTAACAAAAACATTATTTGTAGTAGAAATCTGCCATCCTTGTAAGTTAGTTTAGATCCTGCATTTTTCCAGCTCTGTTTAGTGCATGCAAGGGGTTTGTCAAGATCATAAAAAATTCACTTTTTTGATAATTTCATTGGGTTTGAATTTCAGGATTTAGGTCAGTTGAAATTTCTAACTTAGCTTAAAATATAAGGAGTAGGAATTAATGAGAATTTCGTCTGCCTCCTGGACAATGAAAGAATGTTATTTTTCCCCTTTTCATACTGAAAAAAATGCACAGTAAAAGCAAAGTTTTAACATGTCTTCTTTCACATAGTTTTAAGTTAGTAGTCACCTAACTTAACAGGTGTCACAGAAATAGATTTTGCAAAAACTCAACTTCATCATCTTACAAGAGAGGAGAGATGTGTATAAGTGATGCATATTTTATCTTCATAGAAAATTAATAAATCACATGAAAATAAGGGGTTCTTTAGTTTATACCAGAAAATCACAATGTACTTGAAAGTATTAAAGACATATGTTAGTTTAGCTAACTGAGTCAATAAAGACTTAGCTCAAAATTGAAGTATTATGTCTACTAATGAAGAAAACAGTAATATATGAGCTACATATTTTGGCTCTTTCTAAAGGATGAGCTCTTCTTTGCAATCTTTTTTTGTTCCAATTCACTGTTTAAATCTTGGCTATTATTTTGTTTTCTGGGAAGTTACTGTAACATTTGCATGAACTGTGTCATGTAAATTCAAACATTTTTTTATGTGAAAGAGATGAATTTCTCAAACCCTTTGTGTTTGATTAGTCTGTCAGTGCCTTGTGTAAGCTGAGACCCTTGTGCACAACCAAGTCTGTTAAAGTCCAGTTATGAGAACCCTTTACTAAAAGTGTGGTGGATTGGAGGGCAGTTCAGGGTCACATGGAAACAGAGATACCTTCTCCCAATTCTCCATGCCTTTAGTTGGTTTGTCAGTGCTTCAGGGAAGATTCAGGGACGCACACCAACAGCATAAGAGGCCCCTCCCAGGTCTCCACATTCAAGTATGTTATCTACTGCTGGCAACTGGTAGCTCCCTTGAAGGACTCACACAGAACAATTTATGGAGCACTCTTTATTAATATAATAGAAAATTGTTCAGGTTAAGGTTTGAAGATTGAGAATGATAGTATCTGAAGGAGATAGAAAAAATCTATTTAAAGCAGTATATTAACAAGCTCTAATCACTAAAAAACCAAGCTTGAGTTAAGTGATCTGCACACAGACTGCAGTTCTTACCCTATAGCTTCTCCCTATGGTGGAAAAGCTATGTTCAGCCTGTCGACTGATGGCAGAAGCATCAATGGAGTTTTCCGTATCTTCTCCCCATTTTTAACTTACTTTTATACTAATTTTTATGTTTAAGTGGAGCTTGAGTGATGAGTCATATATCATGTTCAGTGGCAGGTGGTTGTACTTTGGAGGTAGGTAACATCTGTACTGTATCCGAGGTATCCTTTGAGAATGAGGGTGAGTGTCTGTGATCTCACCATGGTTGCTGGTTCGACAGCAAGAAATCTTTTCCTCCCTTATTTGACCGGTGCTATGTGGCTTATCAGGCACAAGGTATCACCTAGTATCTCCTTTTGTAAGAATTTCAAAAGAGCCTGACCTTGGTATTTCCACTTCACCCTCCATTTAGGCCCCCTCAGCATGTATTTTGTGTGGGAAGTCAGGCATGCTGACCATATTCCATCCTGGGAGTAACAACAACAATTTCTCCTAGAATTTTAAATATTGCTATAACTATGTTTGTAACTTTCCACGCCGCTCCATTCTCTATCTTCATTCCCCATTAGCAGGTATGGTGATTGTAATTTTTGTAACTTTTCTTTAATTTTACCCTTGGTCTGTACATTGCTTTAATGGCAACTAACAAACATTACTGTAACATATTTGGGATTGTCAAATAGTCATTACTGGCACCAAAAGATATATTCGTAAACCACAACATCTTTGCACTACATTTTCTCTAACTTGTTAGATATTAGGTGGAAATTTTTTACTGTGAGGATGGTGACCCACTGGAACAAGTTGCCCAGAGAAGTTGTGGCTGCCACATCCCTAAAGTGCTTAAGGCAAGGTTGGACAGGGCTCTGGTCTAGTGGAAGGTGTCCGTGCCCATGGCAGGGCAGTTGGAACTAGATAGTTTTTATGGTTCCTTTCAAACCAAATCATTCTGTTATTCTAAGATTTGTAATGTTCCAAAATGTTATTAGAACAGCATTAATCAAAGAATGAAATACAGGGTAGCAGTCTTATTGTAGAGATGTAAAAATACTTGATAAATGAGTGAATGGATCTGGCTGCCGTATTTGTTAGTTTAATGTGATGCTTTAATTTTTACATGCTTTAAGATAACAGACTCATCTTTTTTCTTTTAGCCTGCACTTGTTGCACGAAGAAAATTAACAAAGGAAAATTCACCCAATCAGAAATTGGAAATACTAGAAATTTATAAGCAGAATTTTCCAGCTATTCTATGGAATATCACATTATACCTAAATGAGAGATAAGAATGTTCCATTAATTCTGGGAACTGACTATAAACCAGTTTACCTTTGAAGGGTGATCTATTAGTAAAGTTGGACAGTTTCTTAGTATGATTGAGGATTTTAAAAAATCTTATTTCCCGTGAAATTCTTCATAAGACATTTTAAGATGTCATTCTTTGTCAGCTGTATCCTTCAAAAGCAGGCATGCAGTCAGGTAATGGAAAGGATTTTGCACATCAGCCACCACAGCAGCCAAGGACTTTCCTCAGGGATCCAAAATTCCTTTCTGAAGGTCCCTGAGAAGCCAGATTTCAAGCCTCCAGGAAATTTTATTTTTCGCAAAGTCTAGCTTGAGTTAAATCAAACTAAATTCAACTCTTTTTTAGCAAAATGGCTCTTTCAGGTGCTCAGTGGAGTAGTCATTCTTAAACCTGTTGCTAATGAGTAATGTTTGTAGTGTCTGGACCTCACCTGGCAATAATTGCCATAGTATTGGGAAACTGCTCTTCAGGGGTGACCCAAATCCCTGTGTTGGGTTCAGTGAAAACATGACGAAGCTGAGGCATTCCAAAGAAGCACTTCAGGTCTAATTTTTTTAGATATTTTTGTCTGATTCTGTTCCTGTGTTCACATTTGTGTTTGAATTCTGAATCTAGTATAGCCCAATGTTATTTTTTATTTGAAATTACATTATAGAATGGCTTGGGTTGGAAAGAACTTCTATAGGTTGTAGCATGTGAAAACGAGACCACAAGCTGAGTGCAAAATGAACCTGTTTATTTCAGATTTAAGACAGAACTTATACACTAAGTGTGAGAATCTTCGTTCAGTCCATGCAATCCAGTTGCAGGCCTGTAATAAATCCGTCGGCCTGACAGTTTGTTTGTTTCCTCAAGGTTTGCAGGCTCTGACGAAACAAGATGCCTTTCCTGCTCTCAGAAAGTGTGTAATCTCCTTTCTGTCATGCTTCCCAGGAATTTTCTGCAGTGCCAGGCTTTGCTGTTTCTTCTAATCTCTCTCTTTTTAAAGGAGTGATAGATAAGGCTAAGGTAACCATGACTTGTTTTTGTGTGCTTTTAACAGCTCTGATTATGTAAAAAGAACAAGACAGAAGATAAAAAGGATATCACTGCCAGACAACTCAGTCAAATGAAAACTCAAACGCTTAAATTTATCCCAGAAAACCAATTTTTTGGATTTGGCCAAGAAAGATAATTTTTCACATCTGTCAACACCTTTTGTTCCTTCAGCTTGTAAAGTTCTGAGTTGATCTCTTAATTGAGTGTGAAGTGACTGTATATTCTGTTGTAAGGATTTATCAAAGGCCCCTTGGAGGTGTTTTTTAACTGTCTCCCAATTCTGTTCTGTGTCATTCCATGGAAGGGGAGTGACACTAAAGGAATTATGGAAATGTTCCCAATCGGAGTGCAGGGATAGATGAGGTTTTTGAGCCTCAATTCTCTTGCCTACCCATATAAGAGCACTTTCCAAAGCATCTAATCTGGCCATTATTTCTTTATCAATGTTTTCTTGTCTTTGTAATTCTATTGTGGTATTAGTTAAAGCTTGTCCCATGGTATGGACAGTTTGAATGGAATTAGTTAAGGCAGCAACAGCCACAGAGGCTGTGGTTAATATTATTACAGCAGAAAAAATAACAAAGATTAACAAACCCAGAAATTTGTGAACTTGTTTGGATTTCCTCTTGGACTATTCAAGCCAATTGTGAGAGACCATGCTGTCTTTCTCATGCTTGAGTAAGGTCCCTAAATTTCAGATCTTCTTTTAAATGGAAGCAGGACAGAATAGGTATGCATATCTCCATAGGTTATACATGCTTTGAATACAAAAGAATCTGTGAATAAAAAATACAAACCATTTATGTATTCTATCAAGAAATCATTAGCTGAAGCAAAAAAAAATACAGATGTGAAGTACAAGTCATTAGTAATTGTTCCTCTTGCAGTGTTAAAGTAGCAATTGTAGCATTCTTATCTAATTTTACTTGGTATATCCTATTGCAACAGAAGGTAACAACATTTTCCACAACTGTTTGTGCACATGGGATTCATTATTACCTAAATAATATTGAATTAACGATCCAGCCATTCCACCATCATGCCAAACAACACTGCAGTTTGCCTTTTGGGATGGGAGAATGCTTGCATTGGTCCCACATTTTCTAAAGATACTATGCGGTCCCCAATCAATTACCCCTCCATTCTGTAAGAATTGTTGTTGTGCTGTTGTCCTACACATGATGTCCATTCCAAACACCATATACTGGAGATGGGTGCAAAACGTTGTTTCAGAAAATGAGGTAGAGTGGCATCCACAGACTTGCTGGAGGTAGACAGAATGGTTGGCAATGTACTAGCAGTCATTTTTCTTGCATTGTCTGAGTGTGCACATATTCAATGCAATTTCATAGAAAAGCTAGCACAAGGTGTCTATGTGTCCTGGTTTAGAAGAAGAGGTGTAAGAAAGGCAGGAGCCTCACTTTGAATGGAGAATGTAAACCTCCTCCCTCCATATTATCATAATTTTTAAATTGAGGGGTGTTACCACTTCACTTAGAGGGGTAACATGTTGCAATGTGGGTGTGGACCCTCACAGAGGGCGAGCAGGCAGCAGCAGGGTCAAATATGGAAAGCTCTTTATTTTTATGACTCCATCCCTATATACACTTTTTTACAGAGGGCCAGGATTGGCCCAAGGAGGTTACAACCTCATGACCTGATTGGTCACTCTTACTTTCAATCAAGTTCTCCTCTCAGAGGAGAACTATGCAAAGCATACAGATAAATTCTAAAACTACATATAGTTTACAGCCAGTCGCATGAGAATGGTGCTGCAAAGGTTCAAACACTTGAAAGCAAGAAAATCAAGAGTGACAGAGGGGCTCTCAGGCAAAGATATGGGAATAGGAATAACAGTTCCTTACTAGGAAAATTAAAATAAAAATGCAGTAGGACACCCTGTTGGTCAGGGTGTTGGTAGCAATCCAATTAAAGTTATGGCTGCAGTTCTCCTGGAGTGATAGATGTAGTTCTGTTGAAGCAATGATCTGTAGAAGGGTGTAGTTTTCCTCTGAAGATCCAGTTGTGGTGTAGATGGGTCCTGTCTTCCTCTGGGAATCCACTGGGAAACAGACTGCCCTGGTGTTCTGACTCAGATTTTTATCCAGGTAGAAATGTGGGGCTCCTCCCTGTGGGTGGAGGGATGATATAATTTTATAATGGGATGATGTAATTTTATCAGTCATGCAGTGAGACTCAATGGCCCATTAATAGAAGATATCCCCCTGTAGGGAGGATGTGTTGTGAAAGAGATAAAGAACACTGCCCCACCTGGTTTTAACAGCTGGCCCATTAACAGAAGATCCCCCCAGAGTTATAAGGGATGGGTCATGGAAGAGTGCAGGGGAAAATGGGCAACTGAATAAATGAATCAATATGATTTCAGCAAAGCCATTTGTTGTTTACATTCAAGTCCCGTTACAGATTCTAGCACTACCCACCACGTGTACAGGTTTCTTTTGATTGGCTGAGCCACTTGTTCACAAGGCAGACACACATTCTTCAGGACATCTAATTGGTCAAGTGTCCACCACCACATTGTGTGTCCTCTATCTAAGTTTTGCATTTTTTGTAGAGTTTCTCAGGCTCTTCGTTCTTTTTTTTTTTTTGTCCTGTTGTTGTCTCAGTAGCCTTGATGAATTCCTGAGAGCTCTGGAAACAAGACCGCAGGTGGCTTGTTATCTATAAACATTTTGGCTGGTACAGAGAATGGCCTAGGTTATTCAGATACATTGCTATAGAAGAGAGAAAGAACACTGCCTTACCATGTCTCAACAGATGGTAATAGAATGCATACCCCCAGTTACATTTTGCATTGCAACCCAAGACATCATGTTAAGCACATTTGAGGTAAATCAGTAACAAAAGTAGTGTTAATACTATATGCATCTACAATACCCTGATCTAGGGGAAGAGGCCAAGTTCTTTCTACCCATTCTGTTCCATTGCTGCTGAGGGGAGGGTCTGGATTCTACCAGGTCAGAGGCCAAAATAGCAGAGGTTGAATTATGTGGGTCCAGCAGATTCTCCCTTTTACCATTTGATGGCAATACAGCAGAAGAAAGACAAGAAGGTTCATTGTTGTCATCCTTGGCTGGGTTTGATGTATCTTGCCAGGAGCCAATATGGTCCTGTAGGTAAAGAAACTCATCCATAACCTCCTCCCCAAGCAAACTATGGAACTGGACCTTTCCACCAATCACTATGTACATCCTTATATGTAACTTCTGGGTGAACTCCATCTCCATCAGCAGTCTGACCCAGCAGCTATTTAAGTGCAGTGAAGTCATCTCTACTGGAGAGATTAAAAAAAAAATTAAAGCATAGGTTGTTTTGTCAAGCTCTTCTTGAGGAGCTATGCCTATTGGATTACCCCTCTTTTGTTTTTGTAGCATGTTTTTCAATGTGAAATATGCCCTTTCAACTATTGCTTGCCCTGCTGAACAATACCTGTGACATGTTTGATACCCCAAGCGTGGAAAAATTCTTATGTTTTATGAGATGGATATGTGGGTCCATTATTTGTTTTCATCTGTTGAGGGACACCCATCATGCTGAAGGCATGGAGCCAGTGTCAGATGGCATCTTTTGATTTCTCACCTTGTGTGCTGTTGCTACTATGAATCCTGAAAAAGTTTCAACAGAAACATGGATAATATTTAAAAGTCCCAAAGCTTGATAAGTGTGTTACATCTGTTTTCCAAATGTTATTAGGTTCCAACTCTCACGGGTTTGTACCTAATGTTTGAGGCAAAGGAAAAGCCTGCTGACATTGTGAGCTGTATTTGTGTCAAACTTAAATCAAATTATTTTGCCATTGCTCAGGCATTTTGATGGTAAAAATCATGAGAAAGTTTTGCCTGCCCTAACCTTTGTGGTATAGTAACTATCATGGTGAGGGCATCTGCCCTTGCATTACCTTCCATTATAGGTCCAGGCAGAGTGGTGTGTGACCTAAGGTACAGAATGTAATATTCATGAGACCTGTGAAGTAAAAACTTGTACAGAGCGGTTAATAACACAAAAAGCTCTTTGTTAGAGACTTCTTTCAAGGATGAATGCTCAACTCTCTTGACAATTCCTATAACATAAAGAGAATCACAAACAGTGTTAATAAGTTCCTGTGAAAAAAGGTGAAATGCTTCTACCACAACTGCCAGTTGGACTAGCTGGGAAGATCCAGGCTGAAAGGTTATTGAATGTTCCCACTGTCCCTTATCATTTCTTCAGAAGGTGACAGCTTTATGTCTTTTCTGGTCCATCAGTGAAAACATCTTTGCATTAGGTATAGGAGTTTTCATTTGTAGTCATCATTGTTGAAAGAGGAGTTCTTTGAACGATTGTTGCAGGGCATGTTAAGGCATTGTCCTGGGTTGCACTGTAGGATATACACAAAGTATTTATTCTATCACCATCTTCATGAACTGTTGAAACCAGGTGGGATAGTGTTTTCCCAAGCCCCTGCCTTTGGGGTGTCTTCTGCTAATAGCCCATTAACGCCTGGCCCATGAGTCACAGGTAACTCCCTCCAGGAGTTATCTCTGTTTATTGGGCCATCAAGGACCCACTTCACAACTCCTCATCCCATTGTGAGATGCTCTGCCCAGGGGGAGGAGCCAAGCATTCTCACCTGGATATAAGCTGGTATGTGGGACAGTGCAAGCAGCATTTACCTACTGGATTCCCAGAGGACCAGAGCTACCAGACCTTTCTACAGGATCACTGCTTCAGGAAGACCACCTCACCCGGGCTGTTTCCACCATCCTGCTCAGGTTGTATTCTGACTCTGTCAGTGGTCCTTTGTGTTATTGCATTTATTTTATTTTATTTTTACCTTTTTACCTTTCTTCTTATTAAATTATATCTCTGACTTGGAGCCTCTCATTCGTTTTGCTTTCAAACCACAACAGGCATCATGTGAAAAAATTGACCAATAAAGTCTGAAAGAGCAATTTGAAATGAGAGTGAATACCTGAACAGATTCTCTAATTCTGCTGCAGCCATCCCGTCAGGCTCTATTCATTTCCAGCTGCTGGGCCATCACAGCAGCAGTTAGCTCTGCTTTGAATTGTTCCAAGCTGATATCAGTGCATGTCTTGATCTAATCAGAAAGTTCAACATCAGCATTGTTATGAATCAGGTCCACAGCTTTTTTACAGTCACTGTCAGCATTTTCATAAGTAAAAGATTTTAGGACAGCATCAGCTGCTTCCTGCGTGTCAATTTGCCATCTAACAGCAGATTGTAATTGATTGATAAAGATAATATACATTTCCTGAGGCCCCTGCCTTGCAAAACCAGACTCCAGCATTTTTGTATCAGGTACCTTTCGTAGTGCCTGCATGGCAATAACAGTAGACTGATCCCACGTTTGAGTGGGGACTCTTAGCTGAGCCCGAGCAGTAGCATGTGCATCCCTGCCAGAGAGCTGTGATGCAGTGATATTAATGGGTGGTTGCTGATTACCATTGTGCAATGCCTGAGTTTGAGCCAAATCTACAAATGGCATCCACCAGACAGAGTATTGTCCTCCTGTCAGAATTGTCTTAAAAAGAGATTTCCAATCTACTGGTAACATAGTATGTCCCTCTGCAATTGCATCCAACAAATTCATAGTGAAGGAGGAATGTAAACCATTTTCTTTCACTGATCTCCTAATTTCCTTTACCATCTCATACAACAATTGTTCATGAGGTGGGTTTTGATTATGACGTACAACAGGCATTGCTTGAAAAAATTCAATATCACCCTCCTCCAGTGCTCACCTCTAGCATCTTTGTATAAACCTTTCTGGCTCACCTCCTGTAGGTGATATTCTTTCCTCATCATGGCTGCTGGAGAAATGAGACGACGTATAAGACAGTGGCTGAATTTGTGAAATATTTACTGCAGCCTTTTTGCGTACTGTTTGTAGTATTTCTTCCGCCCTAAGAGCACCTGCTGCCATAGCATATACTGGGGCTAAAGAAGGATATAGTTCTGGTCCTTGTCCAGAATCAATAGGACTGGAATCAAATGGATCTTTTTTCTCTGGATCATTATCCTGAGGTGATGTTTCATTAACAAAAATAACAGAATCTGATGGCAATGCTGGTGGAGCGTCCACAAGGATGTGATTCTTTAAATTGTTGCAAAGCAAAGTACACCACATGCCAAGTAATAATATCATCAGGGTGCACATTGTGATGAGAAACTTGGAGGGCATGTAAACTTTCACTGACCTTTTACCAGTGAGTTAAATCATAGGGACCTCATAGATCCCAGGGACAAAATAGTTTGACCTATAGGATGAGGTTTTGCGGTTGGAGTTTATAACTGTTCCCTGGTGATGCGGAGGAGACAGTCTCTGTGCAGTATTTGGGATTTCATTGCGCCTTGCCCCATTATAAATAATGCTACCTGATCATTTGCAGAAGGCTAACCTGTTCCATAGCCAGCGATGAAAGGAGCTCTTTTATGATCAGCTGAACACACACATGCTTAATTCAGTCAGGGTGCGCCATGGGACTGGATCATGTCAAAGTCCCTGTAGAATCGGGAGCTATTTGTAGCATATGAAAATGAGACTCACAAGCTGAAAGCAAGATGAATCTGTTTATTGCAGAGTTAAGACAGTACTTATACACTTAGTGCAAGAACCTTCGTTCAGTCCATGCAATCCAGTTGCAGGCCTGTAATAAATCCATCAGCCTGACAGTTTGTTCATTTCCTCAAGGTTTGCAGGCTCTGAAGAAAGAGGATGCCTTTCCTGTTCTCAGACAGTGTGTAATCTCCTTTCTGTCATGCTTCCCAGGAATTTCCTGCAGTGCCAGGCTTTGCTGTTTCGTTTCAATAGGTCATCTAGCCATGAGCAGGGACATCTTCAACTAGATCAGAGCCTCATCCAACCTGGCCTTGACATCCAGAAGACTCGACTATGTCCATAAGCTAAGACAGCACTAGGGACAGTGTCTGTTCCAGAAATTAAGCTCCATAAGGTGAGACTCTTGTAATATCTGAAAAAAATATATTTCATCCCATATGGTCCTCTTATATCTTGATACTTACAACCTAAAAGTTTACATGAAGATGCAAGCTCCAAGAACATAACACAAGCTGTGTTCCTACAAACACCTGTTCTATATTGTGTTAAGAAGTACCCATCAGCTCTCAAAATAGCACAAAAAACTACGTTACACAAAATGAAGTGATATACACAGGTACAGAGAAAATCAAGGGTAGAGCCAGAAAAATGTCAAGTTAGGAAAAAGAGAGGGATTCTTAACTTGTGCTGTGTCCACTCCTTGCCCTGAGCAGGCAGAATAGACTTTCAATATTTTATCCACAAACTTCTGCAAGGTTGAGTGAGGGAGATAACCCTCACCCAGTAAATTAGGAGTTTGTATCAATATCAAAGGAAATAAAAACAATAGTTTGTCCTATTTTGGTAGTTTGGGAAAAAGAATAGTCTTTCAGCACCAAAACCAGTAAGTATTGGTGGCAGTGCACAAACATACACAGCTATGGGAATGCAAGTTTTTTATTCCTGTAATAGAAAAGACAACTGTCTGAAAACAGGGAGGGAAACTGATGCACATAGATGAAATCTGGGGTAATATTTCACAATAATCTAATCTAGAACTAATTTAAAAACACCACCAAAAAACTGCTCACCACCAAGAAAAAAGGTTGTTGGGGTCATCACAGGACTGCGGCAGCAGCAGACATTCCCTTTCCTGTAGGCTCTCTGCTAAAGCACTCAAAGACACTGTAGGTGATAAATCATGGTCTTGTTTCAAAGAAGAACGAAGCTTAGCAGAACAGTCTTTGTGCATGTGGTTCTCAGTGAACCCAGCAGCAAAGGTGATACTGGTAGAAGAGATAATGCCAAAACTTTCCAATTCTTTTTCACTTGCAGGATCCCAAATGTCTCCCTGAGCAATAGGTGTTTGGGCAGACCTACACTCTAAGCTAACTAAGCACACATATAAAGGTTAGTGTGATACATGAAGAAACGAGACCCACCAGCAGAGAAAGAGTGATTCTGAGTCCATATGGGTGAATCTAAGGTTTATTTGGAAGCATCAGTAAATATACTTTTACTCCTAAAATCTTTTTTGGTTACAGCTAACAGACATGACCATAGTCCTACAATAAATCTGTCTTCTTGACATTTTCCATTCTTCTTTCCAAAGCTATGGTAAAGGAGCGTGAAAATTGTGCATGAGGAGTGTGCGTCTGTGTTGATGTATATGTTGGTGTTCTGAGCTGTTTTACCGGATAGATTGCTCTCTGACCAACATATCAGGAAGGTTTGGTGGGTTTGAACCTCAGGCTGGAGCATGATCGACGGCGTGGAAGAAAAGAGTGGACTCTTCATGTGGGTTTCACTACGCTTTATTCCACCCAGGGAGCTGCCCATGTGCAGAAGTGAGCTCTGGCCCTCTGCTCTCACCTTAAGTACCTGGAGGGGTACCCTGAGCAGGAGAGAACCCAGAGCCAATCAAAGGGGAGGGATGGTGTGACCCAGAACAGGGAAACTTAACAGAACCATGAAGAAAGGTGGTACCTGAGTACCTTGTCAAATCACTGCACATTTTCACTAGAATCTTCCAGACCTTTCAAGGTGATTGACAAGGTCTATCACCAGGGAAAGACCACTGGGGGGTTTGGGGATGGGAGTGTCAGAACAAACCACTATAAACAAATAAGAAAAACATACAGAATTATTGAAAACCCAAAATGTACACCGCAACAGATGTAGAGGTAGAAACTCTTTCATTCAGTTCTGTCTCAGGTACATGCTGTGTCAGAGAGACCTGCTGCTGGTGCGGCTGATGCTGCTGCTGTTGTTCTCTGTTTAACTCTTTTCTTATACCAACACCTGTGAGCCCCACAGGCTGGGAATTAGGCTGCATACTTTTCTCAGCATTGAGTTCTTGATTTCATTTCACTACCTTTGCTTTATTTCATATCACTACATCTGCTTTTATCTTATTTGCTATCAGCTCACTGCAGCAGTAAATGCAAAGATGAAAATGTCATTGCAACTTCAGTCATTAATTGTAGATAGTGATAAGAATAAAAATTTGATAAAATTCTGTTGGTTGCTCGTGTGTCTTGTGATGTGAAAGCTGTTCTACATCTGATCCAGGTCTTGAGTGACACTGGCAGTGCTTTCAAAGCCTGAAGGGCTGCCACAAAATTGCTCATCTACATTAAAAGCCATACCCATCTAATAGCCATTTCTATCTAAAATCCATTCCCGTCTTTGACATAATGTTTTCTTTCTGCCTTTCATCAAGTGAAAAGCTTAAGCATGGCATGTTAGAAATACAGAATTCAGTTTAGTTCAGACCTTGTGCTTAAAATTCACTTCAGAAGTACCTGCTTATTCTGGTTAAGTGCTCCAATTTGAAAATTGAATCAATTCCTTCTGTCTGAGGCAAATGAGAAAATCTCATGCTCTGTCTGAGAAAAAAGGGTTGAGAACTTCCTCACATCTCATCGAAGATTGCACAAACACATATTACACACATTGCTAACTTTGTAATATACTTTTGTGGAAAATTCAGAAATTAAAAAGGATTTTCTTATTTTGCAAAAGAAATTAGTATGTCTGTGCAATGAATGATACAAAAAAAAAAGTTGTTTTTCATTTCATAATATTCATAATATTATGAATTCATAATATTAAACTCCACTTGCTTGGAGTTAAACCCTCAGATAACTGCCTTTCTGAAGAGTGGGCCAGATCCATAGGGAAAGAGATTATTTACAGGCTGAAATTCTATTCCTTTTCTGTTGGCAAACACAAATATAAATCAAAATAATTTTCCAGGTCCATTTAATACTGCCTCTTCAAATTTTAAAGAGCTGCTTCTCAGGTCAGACTTTCAAGAGGCAGGAGCTAGGCTGGATCAGCAAGTCTGCTGTACAGGCATTCTGCAACTATATATGGATTTAGAAATAAACTTAAACCATATGAAGCTTGAATAGTAATATTTCACTGCTAGGAACTAGCAAGAACTAACTGAGTTTCTTTCTATGAAATGATACAACCAGAAATTCAAGAACTGATTTATTCAAGAGGAGAGTGAACGTGAGCCAGATGCTCCAGCTGCCCTTTTCCAGGCGCATGGGACTTGTCCTGCTCCCAAAATTTCAGCATTCCTAGCCCTATCAAAAGGACGCCTGATTGGGAACGGTGTTTATTTTGCTGATCAACTCTGCCCAGCACTGAAAATACATTTTAAAAGTAACACTCACAAAAAGATATGTTGCTTCTGCAAATGCTGAGGGCTGTTTAGACATATAATTAATGTGGTCATGCATTTATGGAAATCTGGCCTTTTTGTCTGGAATGGTTTTGGCTAAGGGTATGTTCTTGCTTCCTTTTGTTTTAAAGAAACAGATGAGTTGTCATTTATTGCTGAGTGAAATAGCAAGCACTATTAATATCATAGTGCTGACAGAGAAAGCCTTTTCCCAGTTTGCTGTTCTTTTTTTCTCTTTCTGTGGAAATCCCTGTTCTTTTTCCAAAAAAAGATGTAAACGGATTAAACATTTCCCACTAAATGTGGCAGCAAGCACAAAGTAGCACTATTATGGTTATCTTGCGATCAAATACCATATTTTATTGTATGTCTGCTCTGTCAAAGCACAAAATTTCACTGAGATGAGAAGTTTCGTGCCAGGGTGTTTCTCTGAAGCCAGTTTTAAGCTATGCTGCATAAAGACGAAAGATATGCAAGAGATATACTTCTGATTAAAGCAGAAGTTTTTTTTACTCCCATCTTCCCAGCTACACCACATAATGCCATTTTTTTGCCCTGAGACTCATAGCTACAAACCTCTTTCCTGAATATGAGTTGCTGTGATGCTGACCTGCCCTGCCCAGAGACCCAAAGCCCTATAGGATATGGGAATGCTCTTTGGTGACCTGATAAAGATCAAGGAACCTGCACACACCAAAATTCCTAGGATTTGTTAAGCCTAAGAAAAAATAAGACTTTGTGAATTTATTGTTTGAAGGTTCTCTGAGCCTTCTGATATTTGGCAGACTCACACTATCCTCAGCATTCCAAACACTGCATACCAAATCTTGGGGCAAAACTGAGTTTATGTCCCTGAAAGAGCTGACCTTTGAAGCAAAAATGCTTTGTAATCCCTGACTAGTGGAAGCTGCCACCACCAAGTGAGAGACAGGCTGGGAAAATTGAACATGAGCATTCCTCAGTGCTATGAGAAGAATGATATGACCTCAACCTGATACTTTTTGTTCACTTGGTTTGTGCTGAATGTTTACTGAAGCACTGTCCTTTGTAGTTGATGATTTAAACACAGGATTATGTGGCCAAGAGGGGTTTTTTTTTCCCTGATATGAAAAGTATGGCAAATAGCACAGTCTTTACTCCTTCAGTTTATCCCTGTTTCCTATCCCAGCAGTACTGGAACTGTGAAACTGCCAGCATCTACTAGAGTCAGTCAAATATAGGTATGACAATAACTGCAAGGAAAGAACGAAGTGAAATACTAGTATTACCACAACCTTGTATATCTATAGGGAATTTTATTATGCAGCTAGAGATCTACAGCTTTATTTCCTGGTGTCATGACCTGCTTGATGGGGGCATGGTATTCATTATAAATTCTTGTCAGGTTGAACAAACATGCCAGTCCATGTGTCAGGTAATCATCTGCTTTACTGTAGAATTGTTTTAACTCTGGCAACTAGCCCATTACTTAGTCTCAAAAGCCTTGGTTCACAAGCCCTTAATTTTTACAATAAACTTCAACAAGATCCCAACTTCTGCAAACAAACTTCTGTGTAGAATAATGGGTATAATATGATAGCCACACTTTTCCAAGACAAAGCAAGACAGGAGAGAAATAAATGCAGAGATAGAAAGAGAAGAAAGAAGATCAAGAAGATCACCAGGTCCTAGATCCTGTGTTGGTCCTGCTGCATGGCTGGTCCAGATCTGGGGTAGTGCAACAAAGAGAAAGGGAGGAAAATGGGAGTGGGACAGATCTACTTCCTTTTATAGTTAACCTGGTGCATGCTTCTTATGAAAACTAGATTTTTCACGTCATTTGGTCCACACCAGACATTTCAAGCCCTCCTGGAACTGAGTTGGGGTCGGGGAAGGTGATGCAGGTGCAATGAGCATAAGCCTTAAGGCAGAAAAAAATTTGGATCAGCACAGTTCTGCCCTTCCTCTGGGGGACCTCTTGTCCAATCACACCTTTCCAGTCGCAACTGTCAGTCAGAATGTTTGAGAAAAAGAGTTTTTACATGCTTATGCCTGATCCTCCACATCTGATCACATGAGCCTGAAGCTGTGGTACTGTAATTTAAAACATTGATTGCATGTAAGAAATGTAAGAAAGAATCATTTGAGGAAATATAACAGTTTAAACTAAAGTTCAAACAAGATAAAGTAAGTAGCAGCTTCCTGAAAAAAAATCCCAAAGCAAGCAAACAAAACAAAATAAAATAATCAAACCCAAATGTACTGGAAAAATCCAAGGAAGTCCCTCCCACACATCATACCTGTCCTAGGTTACAATACTAGATGTGCCCAAAGTATATATTCTATTACCATCTTCGTGAGCTGTTGAAACCAGATGGGGCAGTGTTTCCCTTGCCCCCTGCCTCTGGACTATCTTCTGTTAATGGCCCCATGAATGCCTTGCCACATGATTCACAGGTAACTCCCTCTGGGAGCTATCTCTGTTTAATGAGCCATCAAGGATGCACTGCATGACTCATAGAATGATATCATCCCATTGTGAGATGCTCCACCCAGGGGGAGGAGCGAAGCATTCCCACCTGGATATAATCTGGGATTTGAGACAGGACAGGGAGCCGTTACCCACTGGATTCCCAGAGGACAAGAACTACCAGATCTTTCTGTGGGAACACTGCTTCAAGGAGACTGCCTCATCTGGACTGCTTTCACCACCCTGCTCAGGTTGTATTCTGACTCTGTCAGTGGTCTTTTGTACTATTGCATTTGTTTTATTTTACTTTTTTCCCCCCTCCTATTAAATTGTATTTCTGACTTGGAATCTCTAACTGGTTTTGCTTTCAAACCAGCACAATGCCACTGATGCTACATGGAGTAAGTGGGTCATGCCGATCACACAGTAAGCTTGAATTGGAAACCCCAATTGCCCAGGGGTCTTGGAATTCATCACAAACTGGCCTGAAGGTGAAAATTTCAGACTGTTGTCATCAGAGGAAGAAGAAAAGGTGAAAAAGGTGGGGAAGGCTCCATCACGTAATCAGCTACTGGAAAATGAATAGTGATACACTCTCTTCACTGGTGGTTCCTGACATCTTGTAGGAATACATAAAAAATAGAAAACCTCTGTGGAAGAGGCTCCAACTGGTCTGTAAACCCCGAAGTGTAAGTTAGCTGAAGAAGAAACTGGTAAGAGCCTTGTTTACCCCTGAAAGGAATTTCACCAAGGTCATTGGCATGGAAACCGAGGAGAGAAGGAGAAGATGATAAACAACCTGTGACTGGAAGAAGGGTTCTTGGAAAAGTTTTATGACTGTTGGTTGAAAACAGCAGTGGAGACTTTTTGTGCCAATGAACATTGTGTTGATTTGTTGAGACCAATGAGCAGATTAATAACTTTGTTGAGTGTATAAAAGACAGCGTGCTGTTATAATTATCAGAAGCCTTCTGAAGATTTTACTGTGTCACTTCGTGTGTTGTGACCATCCAAACTACATCTGGTGACCCCGATGTGATATACATGGGCTGTAGGAGCTAGGTACAGCTGGGGAGGGGAACCCAGCAAAGCAGAGAGCATTGAGGTGAAACTGCAAATGGTCCGGACCTGATTGATTTTGACACCTGGGGTACAGGTGAGCTGCTGGAGACATAATGGGAAATAATTTATCAACTGAAGAAGAGATTGTTTTATCTACATGGAAAGCTTTGTTGAAAAGAAAAGGTAATAAGACTTCTGCCTATGCCCTTCATAGTGTGTTATTGTGGGCAAAGTCACAAGAATTTGAAACTGATGCAAGTACTGCCTTTAGTGTAAGAGCATGGAAATAAGTTGGAGAGAGACTACGGGATGTGCTATCTAAAAGGGACAAGGCAGCTGCAGATTTGGCTACCACTTGGAGATTGCTTTATGAGACTCTTAAAGAATGGAAAACAGAGCAGGATAAGAGGGAGCAGGAGGTGGAACAAGAATCAGAGCACGAAATTGAAGTTAATGGGGAATAACAGAAAAATGAGGTTCAGCCTGAGAATGTGTTTTTCCCTGAAGTAGAGCCTCTTGCAGCTGTTTCTGCAGAGATTTCTCCAGGGTCTACTGTTGCAGGAAACAAACGACAAACTGATAATGCCTCTTGGTATCTGTCCCTGAAAGACTGTGCTAAGCCTGTGTACCCCTCCCCTGTGCAGCAGTTAGCTGAATTAAGTGCTAAGTCTGGGGAGATCCTGAATCACTCCTGGCACTGATGGTTGAAGTGTACTGGACATGTACACAGGCACTACCCTAACAGCCAGCTACAGCTTGGTTGTAGCTATGGGAGAAGCCTCAATTCCATCCTTACAGTTGTGCTGGTTTTGTCTAGGGTGGAATTAGTTCTCTCTGTAGTAGCTGACATGGGTTATGTTTTGGATTTGTGCTGAGAACACTGTCAATAATACTGGGATGTTTTTGTTATTGATGAGTAGTGCTTATACAGTCAAGTCTTTCTGTACCTCCCACCTTACCAGCGAGGAGGCTGGGGGCACAAGAAGTTGGAAGGGGACACAGCTGGGACAGCTGGCCCCAACTGACCCGATGGATATTCCAGACCACTTGGAATTGTCTTATTTTGCTTATAACTTATAATTTATAACTTATAACTTACTTTGCTTATAACATAAAAATTTATAACTGCTTTTCATGCTCAGCATACAAAGCTGGAGGAAAAAGAAGAAAGGGAGTCAGAAAGGATGTATTTGGAGTGATAGTGTTTGTCTTCCCAAGACACTGTCACAGGAGATTAAACCTTGCCTTCCTGGAGAAGGTTGAACACTGCTTCCCCATGGGAAGTGGGAATTGAATTCCTTATTTTGCCTTGATTGTGTACATGGCTTTTGCTTTACCTATTAAACTGTCTTTATCTCAACCCAATAGTTTTCTCACTTTTCTGGTTCTCACTCCGATCTCACTGGAGAGGAGAGAGTGAAAAACAGCTGTGTAGGGTTTAGCTACTGATTGGGGTTTTGCCACGTCAATAGTATAAGAATTAATATTATAATACTGATTTAAATTTCACAGACCTTGAAACATGCCTTTCATGGAGTGCTGAGTAGTTATACTACCACTGAGGTTTAGTTTTGATCATATTTTTTAAAAATGGATTTTTCCCTCAGTACTTCTGGAAAGGACTGGGTAAGATTATTCATATTCAATGAAACAAGTGCTAAAATTTTTATCACCAGGAACAAAACTTCTCCTTTCTGTGCTATGTACCTTTACAGGCTCTCTAGCTCCCACTCTGCTGAAACACATCTCCTGCAGAGTAACTCAGACTGGTTTGCAACCATCTCCATGCTCCTTGTCCTGTTTAAGAGCAGGATGTGGCTGTGAAGGATTTTGCTGACCTGGGAAAAAATTTGAGGATTAAGTCAACATGGTCCAACCTGTTGCCTTGACCACAGACAAATCTGACCCACTGCTCTTCTCCCAGAGGAGACAAGGAGCAGCTGCCTAAGATGGAAAAGCCAATAGGTCTGCTGAAGGTCTCCTTCCGTTCCACTTCAGCCATCACACCCCGAAAGCAATGCCTTCAGACTGTCATGGGAGCACCTGGGCATTACTGCCAGCCCCAAGTGGCAAGTAGCTGGGCTTCCAGGTTTGCACAAAGACAAGAGAGTCAGTGGGTGGAAAAAAAACTTGTGGTTAGAAGATGAGACTCTAGGGAAATACAGGCCTGGGTCAGCTACCTCCTGAGCTACAAGGCACTCGAGTTGTTGGCCTCCTAACTGGCACTGTAAGGCTGGAACCATATCCATATACATACATATACACACCCACACATACAAATATATAAAAATATAAATATAAATATATATATATATGCTCTTACATATATGTAGCCCTGGTTTCATGACTGAGATGTTTTGGTTTTCTGAAATTCTTTTCCCAGGGAATTTTCTGTAAACAAGAGAAGTGTTTTGTAAACTGTACTATGTTTTTACTCCTTTTCCTAGGAGGGACTTCTTCTTGATGTCCCTCTGCTCTGACCAGTGTCAGTGAAGTGGTTTGTCCTTTTGTCACCAATCAAATTGGTCTGTGTAAAATAGTATATAAGAGAGAAACATCCCAGAAATAAGGAAGTCATTTTCAGCCATCTGAAGTTTGGAGTCTGTGTCATTGTGGTATAAAATAGCTTCACATATACATGTATGTAGGTATATATACATATATGTAGATGTATATGTAATGGAGGTGGTGAAACAGGTTGCCCAGAGAGGTGGTAGATGCTCTGTAAACATTCAAAGTCAGGTTGGACAGGGCTCTAGGCAACTTGTTCTAGTTGAAGATATCCCTGCTTATTGCACAAGGCTTGGACTAGATGACCTTTGAAGGTCAACCCAAATCATTCTATGGTTCTATGAGATATATATGTATGTATACAGAAGAGATTCTGCTAAAGAGTGTTTCTAGCTGTGTGCATGGATAAGAACTAGTGCGAGGAATGGATCAGCAGCAAGCACTGTCTAAACATTTGCATGTTCTCTGATATTTTAGCATTCAAACATCAGGGGAACGTTGCCTTTAAAATGAGCATAAGTAAATTGTTTAAATATTTCATAATGATGTCATGGTAGGAAGTTAAGTCCTATTTTTCTTGAGGTTTAAAATTAATGGAAAAAGTAAAAATTATTTCATCTGTACAGCTACTACTATGCCTCTAAGTGATGTGCTACGCAGAGCAGCTGTGGCCCTGCATGTGCTGTACATCCAGTGTACATCCCTGTTTAGCTGTGATGAAGAAGTCACAGTTCCCCTGTGGTTATGAGAAATTATGTTGCCATGATCCCATTCCTAAATATGACCCACAAAATCAAAGTGTACACCTAATAGAACATCCTAAATAAAGTTTCCAAAACCCAGTAAGGTAAAACATATCTTCTGATCTACCCAAGTGTGGGAGTCTGAACTTTCATCCAAGTGTGCCTTGGGATCCAGCAAAGCTTTCAGGAAAGATTTGAGACTTTATTTTTCATGTTTGAGAGGTGCAAGTAGTAGCAACAGTGGATACTAGGATTTTAGTAGATGAGGTTGCTATAAGGCAACATTTTGATTATGTTAAATAATCTGCCAGCCTCAGATGTCCAAAAATTTGAACTATTGATCTTTTACATGGATTTTTTTTCCTGATGAAAAATATTTATTTAACACTCTCCATTACATAATTTTTTTAAAGAATACACTTTCCTGACACTTTCTCATTGATCTTCACTAATTTGCAAGCATATCTGTTCATACTTGTCTTTCTCAGCTTCACAGTCATGAAAAAATGCTTTTTTCACTTCTTTGTGGCTTGTGCTTGTTTCTGTTTTGTTCTGATATGGTCAGCTTTTTTAAATAGGTAAGACAGAAATTCTATAATTATTTTGTTGGTTACCCTTAAAGTGACTGGTATAGTTTCTGAAGTATACAACAATTAGTGGGAAAGGGAGAAAGGGCTGAGATCCCTCAAAGGGACATATGGTTAACCCAGTTTCCCAACTTCCCCTTAGGAGATCATCCATGATGTTTGAAACTTGCTGGTTCGCCTGGGTCATCCATAGTGGAGATGTCTGTACAGAAAACACCCACTTCCTGCCTTGTCTTGTGCTATGCCTTGTGAATGTAACTAGCCTTGCCAAGCATGTGAGGACACAAACACAGTTAAATATAGACAGGAATGTTTCCTTCAGCCTTAATTTGTCTAAAAGCACAGATGGAAATGGACTCAAGTTGCACTAGGGCAGGGTTAAATTGGATATAGAAAAAATTTGTTCACCAGAAGGTTTGTCAAGCACTGTAACAGGCTGCCCAGGGAAATGATGGAGTCACTCACCATCCCTGGGTCTATTGAAAAGCCATGTCAAGGGCGCTATGTTCCCTGTTGAGATTTTCTCTGCCACTCTCTTCTTTCAAGATGCAGATGTCTTGATGGCTTTCATTGCCTTGGCTGACATAGAGGTGATGAGTGCTGAAAAACTCCTGTTTTGGGTTTGTTACAATGTCACAGAAACACGTGCTTGCTGCTCTCAAAAGTTCTGGTGATTAAGGCTGCCTACTTTCAAATCCCCCACCAGCTCTGACATGTACCAGATTCCTTGAAAAAGTGATCTACAAGATCCCGAGTTGCTTCTAATCAAATCATACTGCCAATTCTTTGAGAATGTTTGAACACGATTAATAAATGCCAACACTTTTGCACACCTCATCAGAAACAAACCTCTGCTGAAAATTTCTATCAGAAGAATTCTTTACCATGAAATCACTTTGTCCCAAGGCTACCCACCAAATACCTATAATTAGCTGGTGGTCAGAGAGAACTGTTAGAAAGCACTACACAGGCTGTAATTTGATTAACATCTTCATTTTCTAAATAACATGGAATTACCAAAATGAACAATCTAGGAACTACAACTCATATCTGGAAATGCTTGGCATTTCTGGAAAATTATATTAACAGAAAATACAAGAATGTTTCCTGTATTATCATTGTGTTAATTCACAGATTACTCACAGGGCCCCTACCAAAAAGAAAAGGAAAATATAAAAGGCTACTGCTTGCAAGTAATTTGCAAAGAAGACAAGTGCAAGCAAACCAGTTACAATATAGAGCAAAATATTTCCAAGATCCATGTTTGACAGTGCCCCATCAAAAGCATGAGCAATGTACCATCACTTTCAACAAGAGCTAGAGAGCAGTAGTTTAGAAAATGCAGTCCTTGGTATCTCTTTCTGAGAGTCCTAGTTAATAAAGTAGTTAGTCTCTCCTTTAATGCTGCAGCAACATCAGACTCTTAATCCTTTCTTTGTCACTGCAGCAGAAGCAATGGCTGCAAATGTCTAGATGCCATTCTCAGAGCCATGCTCACATGAATTAAGAGTCAGTGAATTAAGAGTAAGAAAGGTTCAGCTCCCACTATTCCCTGTGTTGGAATTTGGCCACTACTGATGCCACACACAGATTCAATATTGGAAATTTAGTTACATGGGGTGTTCTTGGGAAAAGAGCAGGAGGGGAAGGTGAGGCAACCCTATAGTTGTAAATAGGCTCCCTTTGCTCCCAAGGAGGCTGGAAGTTGTTCATCCTGGAAAAGAGAAGACTCTGGGACCTTAGAGCCCCTTCTACTACCTAAAGGGGACTACAAGAAAGATGGGGCCCTACTTTTTAGCAAGGTCTGTTGTAAAAGGACAAGAGATAACGGTTTTAAACTAAAAGAGTGTATGTTTAGAATAGATATAAGGAGGACATTTTTTTACAATGAGAGTGATGAAAGACTGGCACAAGTTGCCCAGAGAGGTGGTGGATGCTCCATCCATGAAAATATTCAAAAGGTTGGATGAAGCTCCATATAGTTGAAGATATCCCTGCTCTTTGCAGGGAGGTTGGACTAAATTACCTTTAAAGATCCCCTCCAACCCAAACTACTGTGCAATAAGACAGCACATGTTGCAGCCATTTAACCCACAGAGATATACTCCAAGCTACTCTTGTGGAGAGAATGGCCTGTCCTGTCCTGCCTTCCAGATACTTCTTTTTGAATATACCCTCTTAATTATAATTTCATACAGTTATCACAGCATTTCTTTGGTTTTGCTGAACCTTCTTAGGGCTCTGAATAGGGAATTGCTTAAATGCCTCCAAAAGCTGCTTACTGTGAAACAGAAGCATTTATTCTGTTACTAGAGGAAACCTGCATTTCTGTGTGCTTCTGTGGGTTTGGGCACTGAGATCCTTTTGCATATTGACACTCAGGCATCACCTACCTAATCTTGTGGGAAACCCTTCCAAATTTTCCAAGGTACTATAGCACTGCTGCCTCAGACTTTCCAGCACCCAAAAAAGACACTGCCTAGGGAAAGCTTGCACAGGTTCTCCAGCTGGCACAGTCTCTGGGAGCATAAACCACAGTGGGATTAAAGAACCTGAACAAACTGATATGTGAGACCAAACGTCATGTTCAGAGGCTGTGTGACACTTCATGGGGCTTTCTCATCCAAGGCAACCAAGCTGGAAAAGGTGTATTATTTCCTAAGCCTAAACTAGCCCTCAAACTTTAAAGCAAACCATAGGTCTTTGCTTCTTGACCATAAATGTGGAAGCAGGCAGGTCATGTTCCTGCAGCTTTGAGAAGCACTCCATATACTGTGGTTCAGTGAGGACAAACAACCATGCTGGGGCTCCAAGTAAAGCTGCAGAGGCAAATTTCACCAGCATCCATTGCATCCTCTGCAGAAGGATCTGCAGAGCCAGAAGGAAATAAACTTGAATGCCAACTCCTAAGCCATGCCATTCCAAATAAAAGTCATAAATTGTAGTAGGAGGTAAAAATTCCATATTGACATTCTGCACCCAGCCTCAAGCATGCGAGAATAACACACTGTTCAGGCTGCTGAATGAGTTCTCTGTGTGCACTGAGTCATTAAAATCCTGTGGAATAGTCAATCATGGCTGCACAAAAATAAATATACAGCTGACTATAAGTAATTCTTTCATCTGCTTTTTCAAGTAGAACTTTATAAAAAAAATTTGTTAAAGGGAATGTTGTGTTTTTTGGTTTGTTTTTGGTTTGGTTTTTTTAACACAGAGATTTTGGTATATTTGAATTGAGACCATATGTCTGGGTTTATGCTGCTCCCATACAACATCTGACTAGTTTTAAGTTTAATACAGTGTACAAAGCAGTTTCCTCAGGAAAAAAGAGAACCCTGGAAAAATTCCTTGGGAACCCTCATTCTTAGTGCCATAAGCAGAAGGCTGATTGACATGCTCTCTATACTAATTGTTACCAGAAAGTTCTCAGTTTTCTGTGTTCTCAAAGGCTGATTTTTGGTGCAAGAATTGTAATTCTTGTAAGAATTCCTAATCATTGTCCGCTATTGGACCCTTCCCTCAGACTCCACCTTAACTCCCCACCCACACTGGGGTGTATAACTACCCCTCTTTGCCCCTAGACTCTGCCTTTGGCTTCGTGCCTTTTGCCCCTTGTACTGCTTTGTTTGGTTCAGTCCAATACAATGGACACCCTATTGTTTGTTATTTTTGTATTATTAAAAGTACTTTTTGGACAACTGGTCTGAACCTGTCTCTCTCCAATTAAGTCGCCATTAGGCTGAGTCCCAAGGAAACTCAAAGGGGTCTGATAGTCTGGGCCAGACCCCAGGAAGTTTCAATACACCGTTAAAAACAACTAAATAAAAATCTGAGTGAAGGTGTTAGGATACAAAAAGGAAATTTTTCAACTCCTAATAAATAGATCTGTGAATACAAGGGAATTTTACTAGAGTAGCATGGTGAGGTTATTCTTTTCATACTACAATTGGAAAGGTATAGCTGAGAGGAGATTAAACGAGTTAAATCCTATAATTTATTTTTTTTTACATTTTCCATATCATCTTACTTTTATCTGCACAAAGGCTACTATTACATACATTTCAGTTTTACTTCAGGCAGGAAGGCTAATCCTCTGTGGAGACATGTTTAATAAAACTACATGCAGTTGGTTAGCCTAAACAGGTAGGCTTCCCCTTTAAATTCATGAGCAAAGACTTTAAAACATTAGTGAGAAAAGGAAATTTGATGACTAGCCAGTATAAACATGTCAGGATCTAGCTTTTATTCAGGAATTAATTCTTGATCTTAATTAGTAAGATTGCACATATAAATCAGAAAATGCCATCCTTATAAAGATGATAAAACTGGAAATTCTTTAGTGTGCTAAAATTGTTGGGGAGTTGACCTAAAGAACAGACTGGATGAAATCCAGATTTCAGAAAATTTATGTTCGTAAGACCATGCCTCAAATGAATACATTAGATCACAGGTCTATAAATCCTGAGAAACTGTATAAATGGATTAATCCCGATGGACACGACAACATCAGCATCTCATCACCAGACTCTTCTAGGTTTCTTCCAAGGCTTTTATTTAAATTCTTTGCTAACCCTGCTTGAGAAGCACATGTCATATTGCAAGCTTTCTCTTACTTTGTGAGACAGGGAGAGGAGGAAAAAGAAACTTTGGGGGTTTTAAAAATCTTATTTTACTCCTAACAGGTTAGAGGTGAGGAGAAAGCATTTTTTATGAATAATTAGTGAGCTATGTTTCTGTAACAACTGCAAAGTATGTGTTTCCACATGCAGCCTTTTCATGCTTACAGAGAACATTAAAAATAACACAGAAAGGATTGAAAACCAAGTCAACATGTTAAAAGCATGATATGCTGTCTCTGTAACAAACCACGTTTACAGTAATTGGAAAACTTCGCCATGTGCTGGCCAGCAATGATGTTTTTTAAGTGTTTTCATTTCCACTGAGGAAGTGTCATTATTTCCACTTCAGGAAGCTTGCTGAAGCGATGCTAGCAATATCCCTTTTGGGGTTCAAGGTTTTTCATTAACAGGCAGAAACTGCACTAAAATACTAATACATATTTATCCTGCTTCAACTCTCTTTTAACCTTTTCCCTTCTTAGGAAGCACCCAGATGCAACACTTCACTTTGTAAAAATAAACAGAGCATAGCCTCAGTTTTCTGCTTTAAGGAAATTATATTTCCATAAAGTAAACCAGCACCCACTACAGAGATGAGCTGTGGTAAAATCTTTTTCCATATTTTTTTTGCCAAGGGCAAGGTCATTTTGGTGTTGGCTAAAGCTGAAGTAGGTTCAATATTAACCACAAACTCTTCTAAGACAAACAGCCTGACAGACCTTTTCCATTAGTTGTATTCACATTCAGCCTCATACCCAATCTTTCTATAGCTACTTGTGTTTTTTGAATTTGGTTTTCTGTACTGCTTATCCAAGACAGGCCAATGTTAACAGACTCAGAGGATTCTGTGCCCAGACACAGATGTGGCTGTGGTTTCAGCCTGAAGTTTGTGAAGGAGAAAAGGGTTATCAGAATCATTTAGCTTAAATAAGCTAACAATAAAGTTGTTTCCTCTACAAATTTGTTTTTGAGATATCTGTTGATCAGCTGTTCCAATTCTGAATTAAATATGCATTTCTGAGAAATTCAAAATTTCAGTGAAACCCCGGACACACTGCTGGTCCTGGAATACTCAGTATGGTTTGTGCTTCAGCATACTGATTCTGAATTTCTGCTGTATTGCAAAGTTATACTGAATGAATCCTAAATATGTTATAAAAGCTTCATTTCCCAACCCCCCTTTTTTTTTTTCACTCTATAGAATTTCTGGTATGTTCTTATGGCAATTTTCCTACAAAAACCCCTGGCATAACTCTTTCATGGACTATTTCATGTTCCCCCTCACTTGCTGCCGTTTGAGCATTTAACACTGCACCCTACAATTACAAATTACGTACACATACTTTCTAGCCTCATTTTTAAACAAGGTATCTTTGTGTAAAACCATAGTACAGTTCATAGCAAGAAAACAGAAGCGAGTAGTTAGGAAACATTTATACTCTAAAGCCTGTTGGGCCTTTAGGACTGTATAACATGTTTCTGTTCTCCAAATAAATGGCCACTTACATCTGAAATATTCTGATGTTGCAAAGTCTACCACAATCTACAACAGAAATAACAACTACACGTGAGCCAAAAACCAAAGATGAGACACAGTTTGCAGAATAAGATGTGTGCAACTGTCACCTGAAATCCAGTGCTGAGCTGTGTATTTGCCATCAGTTTATAGGCAATTTCTGGGCTGGAGGCTGATTTTGGTGCTGCATAAGCAGGTTATGCAGAGTAAGTTCTACAGTCCTTTATCTTATTTTAAACTAATGTTGTTCATTGGAAAAACAGTGGCTTTACCACAGCAGAGTATATCATGCCAAGTATTTGTAAGACAACAATACCAGTATGCTGCTTTATTTTTGCTTCCTTTACTTTTTTCCTCATTTATACAGAAGGAACTTTTAAATGTTTAGGCAGGCATGAAGGATAAAATACTGGTATCAACCAGTCTTTTGACAATGCCAGGATTTAAATGAGGACGTTCATGAGAGCATGCCACAAGGAAGATCTATTTCTTCTATGCATCCCAAAGCTTCCCAGATATCTGATGTCATGCAATTATCCCTATGGGTTCCCAGCAGAAAATGCAATATTCAGCAGAAAAATGGCTTACTCTCTTCTCTGGTTCTCTGCACCCCAGGTTTCTGGTATTCCTGAGAAATTTCCTTCTGTCTTCCTTCAGTTTTATTGCCCTCTGAACTTCCAGGTACTACCAGAAATTAGTTTACTAAGTTCTACACTGACTGATTTTTATGTTGTTACTTCAGCCTTTGCTGTGGTGTTCCTGCTGCTGTTAACTGTGATGAAAATTTCAGACCCTTCAGCTCAAATTTTAATAGATAAAGGTTACTGTTAGTGCATATCTTTCAAAAAAAAACAACCAAAAACCTGATTTTCATTTGTATGCACATGGTTTCATGGGCATTTCAAGGGTATTAATATTAGATTATCTCATTGCAGTCTTAAGACTTTTGTCTTTTAGGTGTGATTTTGGGATGAGTAATGGCTACTCGTTCACAGTCTTGTTCTGCCAGTGTGAGCCTTCATTTTTTCCACCGCTTTCAGTTAAAACTTAGAATTCTGTTGCTTTGTAATCCTGACCCATAATAGGTATTGCCTTGTATCAGGTTGTTTTGTATCTTTCACCAAGTTCTAGTTTTTACCAAACCTATGCCCACTGAGTCACTAAGACTGCAGATCCTGAATTGCAGACTTCCTTTTAAAGTAGACATTTCAAGTCTGCTTTCCACTGGGGTGAGACTGTTTGGATATAAATTTTAAAATAAACCTGGAAAATACATGCCTGATTGAAAATGGCAGACAGCAGTTGCAGCAGGGAACAGTATACACACCTCTTAGTCTCTGTGCAAAGACACAAAATATTTACTAAGGCTAGGGTTTTTTTTTTTACCCTCTGTGGCACTGGTGAAAGCATAACCATGCTGATAAAGTTATAGCTGGGTGATTTACGGTGAAGTACTTCCATAAGGAGACATCAAAAGTGGAGTCCACTACAAGTACCAGCCAAATCAGCTGTCAGAAATACTAGCCTGGGTGGAAATGGATGGAGACAACATACTATGATCAGAAAAGAACAGGAATCCAAACCAAACATGAGGTGAAATGAGCATCCTGGGAATAGAATTGCTTCAAGGAACCCCTGTTGGCTAACAAAAATACCAAATAGCCTCAGTTGAATAAGATTTAAACATTTTATAGAAAGCTGAAGCACAGTACCTTAGCCTAATCAAACCAACTTATGTGAGTGTTTTGTGAACTTAATTACAAATTTAAAATGTTTCCAAATGAGTGGAGTGTTTCTGTTACAATAGCTTGTCTAGCCTGGCTTCTCAACAGAAAGTTGCCTGGAAAGAAAAGCTGCCTAGATACTGCAAGTATTTCTCATTTTGAGGTGTCTGTGTTTGTGATCACAAATGACTGCAGAACTTGCAGAGACTTCTTTAAATCAATCAGGTAAGTGAAGGCTTCAGTTATTACTCTTGCTGCCTCTGTTGATTGTTTGACTGTTGGTATACTTTTTGCTTTTGTCTCTTGGTGTTAGTCTTATGATCATCTGCACTTATGTGAAGTGCTTCAGTAGGCTCTGAAGTCAACCAGGCACACTGATATCACATGTTATCATGAAGTATTAAAGGCCACATAGAAGTGACACCTTGCACTCAGTAGCTAAGTGTCTCTCATTAAAGGGCCTGGCTATGTAGTCAAATCCATCACTGGGCTCCCAGGAACCTACCAGATGCATGTGAATAGGTGCTTCCCTGAATCCTCTCAAGAAACAGTCAGCAAAGAAGGGAGCAGCATGTGGAGCTCAGTACACTTGAAATTGAGATGAGCAGCTGGTCTCTACAGCAGTTATTTGCTTCACATGTGCCCAGAGACAGGATAGCTTGTGATTACAGAATGAAGCTAATGTGAGGGAAGGGGCTTGAGACTGCATTTGAATTATAGGCATCTAAAATGATGGCAGCATAAGAAATGGTTGACCCAAAGGCCCCTGAGCCCCATAAGATTTTAATCTACAATGCCGAGAATAATAGTGAAATAAGCAGAGGTACATCTCAAGTGTCTGGTTTGTTTTCCCAACTAAATTAACTGTAAGCACCATAGTTATTTACAACATGCAGAAAGTGTCAAGATGATAGTTAAAATACTTACTTACTTTATAGAGGCAATATAAATATTGTTGCATGCAAATCTCTCACAAACAGCAGCAGGAGTTTTAACTCTGGATGACAACAGGATTTGGTATAATCTTCACTAGGTGGTGATTTTTTTCCATGAAAGAGGAAAAATTATGTGAAAGGAGTCTGTAACTTTACAAACCCTTTCTTTTTGTGATGTCACCTTGATTTAACAACTCAAAAATGGTAAAGACAGATTTCTAAAAGTTACATGCACAATTCAACTGTGCCACAATTCTGCTACTAGATTAACCCAAAAAACTTCATATATTATGAAAGAGAAACGCTTCTTACGAAGTCAGCCCCATAGGATGCACTGTAATGGAGTTTTCCTTGAACAAATCAGACATTTTGTTTAAAAACAAATTTTGTGTTTCATTTTCGCATCTTATCCTATCAAGGTTTATTGTTTTACACTTCATACTTGCTCCTGAATCTTTTTCCCATACAAGTTATATATCAATGACAAACTATGTGGCCTAAGCAACTTTGAGAATTCCCTCTGTCCCAAGCTCTGTTCGTGCTGCTGTACAGAGCGGGCTGTTAGCAAAGCAGTCATTTCTAAGGGGAAGAAGAGCAAGCTGAGTACCGTCAGGTTTAGGTGCTTTTCTCTATTGAGAGGGGAAAGGTGTACGTGTATCCCTGCCTCCCCGCGTCTGCCCCTCCCGCGGGGGCGATGCGGGGGCGGTGCTCGCGGGGGCCCTGTGGCCGGTGCCCGGGG
>VWZU01001786.1:241738-264892 GCA_013397095.1 Sterrhoptilus dennistouni
CCGGGGATCGGCCGCGGCGCCTCGCCCCGTCCCACCCTTGAGGGAAGGGGTCGCGCATGCTCGGCTGGAAGGATGTCTGTCCGCAGCGACTGCCTGTGCAAATGATCTCCCTCGTCCTCTGCTGTCGTTACGCTCAGTAAGGAAATGGAGGGCTGGAGTGGGACCGCAGGCAGGCTGCGGCCTGGCTCCTGAGCAGGGAGGACCCTTTATACACAGTGCTGTGCAGCCATGAGAGTGTGTGGGTACACGGGGCTTTTTGCTGCTTTGCTTGTGAGGTAACAGCATCAGACAGGTGTTTTGCTAAAGACACTGGCACACTGGAATACGAGATTATGTAATCTAGCCTTGCAACCAAAGGCACTAGATGTGCTGTATTTTGGCAAAGGTCATGCCAGGGGTGATTTTAGCTAGAAAACAAAATTTCTGGCACAGTTTGAAGCATTAGAAAGCAGGCGTTCTTTATTCTCGATGTGTTGAACATACTCAGAGGATATCTCCCTAATCAGGTATGTCATGAAACTTTACAACAAGTTATTTTTTCAATCGCGATCATACATATTCATTACAATGTACTTCCTAGCTAATACACCAACAACCCCTTTTCCTAGAACTAATTTGCATGCATCCAACCTCTTACCGGGAGTCCTTTTGTGGCCCTACAGGATCGTCTAAGAGGTCTCTGGTGGTCATACTCGCTCCAGTGTTGCAGATGACCTCACCTTGAACTTGCACATGTTCTGTTGCGACTTGTTACACGGCTTTGCTAGGAAAGCCACTATGTTCCTCCTTATCTGCTATCTGGTTCCATTTAACATACTTTGTGTCTACTTGTACATTCTTGTATCTATTTTACTAGTTAGTCTTTAAGATCTATTTAGCAACTTCAAGGATAAGTGGAAATGTCTATTGTTTGGCAAGCTGTCAAGTGTCCCCTTTTCTTGAGTCTATGTCTTTTTTAGGCAAGTCTCAATGCTTCATTTTCCAGCACAGTGTTACAACAACTATAACATTGAATCATAATACAAGTAGGTACACACACTACAATGATTACAATGACTGACATAAATACATTTTGTAGTACTCTCCAATTTGGTAGCCATGAAGTCAGTCAATCCCACCAAAAAGAATTTTCCTCTTCCTGGCACTCTTCAACTGCTCTTTCTATTGAGGTGATTCCTGACTGTTGGACTTCAAACCCATCATTGATGTAAGTGCAACACTCCTGTCCTTTAATAACACATGTTCTTCCTTGGCTAGGTAGCAGATAATATAAGCATGCAGTTCTGTAGAGCCACCATTCATGTTCACTGGAGCTCATGGAATGCTCTATTTAATACTTAAATAGTATCATTTGCCACTTCTCATAATCTTTTTAGCTTGTTTATATAAAGTCACAGGATAAGGTAGTGCACATGGGGCACATAGTGTGCAGCATAATCTTTTGCTTTCTGAAATCAAAGGGGTGTATTGCAGGTCATCCTGCAGTCCCTGGATGGAAAATATCCTCTTGGCCTTAACTCTTTTTGCAGATTTTGCCGAAGTACCCTAAAACTTACTTGGAAACAGGAACCAAACCACCCTTTAAGAAGGCATTTATAAGCATTGTTTCTGATATCCAGTAGGTTCCGTTCCCAGTACCAAACATCTGCTTTCCTATTTTCCACTATTGCACTACTGATGGAGTTAGGGCTTCTATATCTGATGCTTTTGTGTCCTCACTGCCATTAGGCCAGGGATAGTCAGAGAAACTAGATGTTGTGTCTTGCATAGTGCAGCTGAGGAACAGAGCACTATGTACCTGACAATCACCTGGCACACAGGTCCCACCTAGGAAGCTTGAACACAGTAGTACAAGTAGTGACAAATTTAGCTGTTGTAAAATGCTTTAGTGAAGTAGACCGGTGAAGACATGCTGGATGGCCTCTGTGCATAACTTAACCCAGAATGCTCTTGCCACTCCATTCATGCAAATCAGAAAAAAATCCTCCTGAAAGGAGAAACTTCTGGTCTAGTGCTGTGTGTATGGGATGAAAACTACACTTGCAGATCTATTCAATTTGTGTATCTAAGTAGAAAAACATCTAGAAGGCATATTATAGCAAATCTTTTTAGTCACTCTGAACTGAGTTTTCACTTTAACAGTGATGCTATGATATAACTCAAGGAAAATAACAAACAGCCTTTTTATTACGGGATTTCTCTAGGTAGATGAGTAACCCAAACAATTTATTTACAGTGAAGACAGAAAGAGAAGTCTAATGCAAACACTACAGTGTATTTAAATAGTAAATACTTAACTTCCACAAGGGAAATCTTTTTGCTATAATAATTTTCACGCTTCCTCTTGTGCAACCAGCAAACTGAATAATACTGAAGTTTGAGTGCCCAATTCTCTCCTAATTAACAGTGGTGGTAGGCAGTTACAAGGTCATTGACTTCAGTAAGTAGACATAAATGAAAGAGCTGAATATGTTTGGGGCAGTGAACCAGGTAGATTCACATATTTTAAAAGCCACATATAATGATTTTTATTAATATTGCAAAGCATCCAGTGGAATAATTTCTTCTCCTGAAGATAACGAATGCTCCTGTTGCAGCCTGTGAAGGAGATCCTCCTCTCTCTCTGTAAGATGCAGTGGCTGCTTCAGATTCTGGCTCTTAGAACTGAAAATACTTCAAGAAAGTACTCTATGATTAACAATAGGTTTGTCTGATGACACCAAAAACTACAGCCTTGTGGAACAGGGACGTGACTGACAGCAGTCCAGGTTTTTTCTGTCTCACAGTAAAGTCTGGGGCTGGCACCTTTTGCGATTCTCCCAGCAGTTTAGTGTTCAGTGAATTGTACATAGCAGAGTGCGTTAGTAAATAAAAGCATCAGTGAATCATAAAATTAATGCCATGAAAAGTAGTCTTGCTGAAGTGTAAGTAACATGGTGCAACATCCATGTTGGAACTAGTCACTGAGGTTCTTTTTTGTACTTTGTGGAGAGGAAAAATATTTTGGTTTGTCTCTGGCTGAACTGTGATCCAAATATGCCTGTTATTTAGGAGTGTTGGGGCTGGTCTATCTGATGTTTGGGTGTAAGTCATGAAGTATGTCTGAAGTTAGATGAGTTGAACACAGCTGTAAAAGCCTCTCACATCCAAGCAAAGGTGAAAATTTCCTTTGGCTTACAGCCTTTCCCATGGTAACTTAAATTACGTGTATCTCACCTTAGTAGCTCCCAGAAGTTTTATTATACTTTAAAAAAAAAAAAAAAAAAAAAGGAAAACTGTCTTGTCTGGAAACTCTGCCTGTGAGAGTTGGTTGCATCTGTTTCTTTTAGGTTAACCTTTTGTTCCAAAGCATTTACAAAATATGCTGTCATGGATTTAGAAGAGATTGTGCTTGTGTTGCCTTCCACTCTGGGGAACTGTGAGGAGTTCTTTTAAAGCAGATGGTCTAGGATGAAATTAATTCAAATGGGACAGCACTATATCTGAGAACCTTTTATTGGTAATGAAAAAAAAAGGTTTCCCTACTAAAGAGGACTAGAAAAGACAGAAAAGGAGGAAGGAAGATGGAAAAGTATGGGGAGAGAGAGAGAGAGGGGACACATAGAGAAAAAGAGGGCGTAACCACCAGAGGGTCAGGGAGTGCTGCCGACATCCAAGCGGCAGAGGGTGCACGACCTGTCAGGGAGCATGCACGGCTCCACAGGCAGAGCTCCCGCAGCGACGGGCAGCCGGACACGAGGTGAGTGGGATCGGACAGGAGGTGTGGGACCCCAGACAGGATGGCAGCGGGGATCACAACAGGAGGCTGGATCAGGTGATACCCGAAAGATAGGCTGAAATAAATCCCCACAGACCGATGTCTATAGAGCAGGTATTTGTTTTTTACAGCACTGGTGGCGAGGGGGATATCTCCACCTAACTCATTTTGTCAAGTGCTGTGGTATATTTATACAGTAAGTATTGCTGAGTGTTACTGTGTTACTATAACATAATCATATAGGCGCTGGAACTGATTTACATAGTATGATCTCATGGTTATTAGTCCTTTTGCACTGTGCTTGTGCCTTCCCAGTTCAGAAGTCATCAGGGGTCTTTGGTGAAGGCTTCCAAGGTCTTCTTTGCATCTGAACTTTTCAACTTGGTCTTTGACATGTGTGGTTATGATGTTCCTTGGTCTATCTGGTCCTAACTGGTCAAAATTCTTTGTTTTGTGGCTAATTGCCTTTACATTTGCCAATTTCTCATTAGTACTATGCTTATCTATCTCTAAAGCTATCCACCTGGTGAGATTTTTTTCCTTCTTTTTTGTTTTCTATTCAGCATTAAGCAACCAGTTAACCATATACTAGCCATTACATTGTATAAAAAGTTATTTATATCAGGTTATGTAAAAATAAAAGTTATGTTTCAGGTTATGTAGGTATAAAAAGCTATGATTCAGGTTATATTGGTATCAGGTTATATAGATATATCAGGTTATATTGGTATCTTATAAATCAAGCTATATTAGCACCTTGTAGCTTTGACCTAAGTTATATAGGCATCAGGAGGCAGGCAGGGTTGGATGCAAGTGGCTCAGGCAGGAAGGCAGGGATGAAGTGGGCATGGCATCTGTCAGGAACACAGGGAGGCAGAACAGATGGTTTCTGGGACAGGCAAAGAGGTAGGGCAGGACACAGGCTACACACGAGGCTCAGAGGTCAGCCAGTGTCCTGCCAAGCACCCAGCAAGAGGAAAGGCACATATGTGAGGACGAGCAAGTGCCAGCAAGGGCAGAAGAGCCAAAAGGAAGGCTGGGGCCAGGGCAAAAGGGACAAAAACCAGCTAGGGCCAGGGCAAGAAGCAGACCTCAGCAGGCTGGAGCCAAAGCAAAAAAAAAAAAGACTCAAAAGGCCCCCAGATGCAAAAAGTCATAAAAAGCCAAGACTCTAAAAGCCAAAAAGCCCCAGAGCTATTGACACAGTTACTTTTATGCCCCCTGGCTCCTTCCAAAGTCCGCCTGCTGACAAGAGACCATTGCCAAGTGCAACATTCCACTGCAGACCATTGGTGGAGACCTTTTGCCATCTGATTGGAGAACCTTTCTGGAGGGTACAGTGCCCTTGTTCTCCTGCTGCTTGTCCCATGAGACATGAAATGGTTACCAGGTGAAGTCTCCCCAAACACAAGGCTTTCTCCCATCTTCTCTTAGTTGTCTTCTGCAAGTGGCACACGTGCAACCCCTTGTCCACATGCCTCTGACAATCAGCGCTGAGACAAATCAAAATGAAATTGGCTTTTCGGAGCTTGACATGCATTTTGTGTAACCAAGTTATCTTGATGAACAAATACCAGTTAAGTGACATTTGTGATAGAAAGACAATAAACTCACATCAGTTTCTTGCCATAAAAAATGTGATTTTTTCTATTACCACTAGTGTATTTGGAGCCTCTGAGAAGCATGTTTAGATTTCTTAATTGAATGGTAAAATAGGAGATGTCTAGAAGCCCTTTAAATCTGGCAAGCTTCACATAGGGCTTCAGTTTTAGTGATGAATCTTCTCTTTGAGACATTCAGAAATTAAAGGCTTAATATATTTTCCAATCCCTTGTTTTGACACTTTGAAGAAAAATGTTTATAGAATACCCATATACAAAATCCAGGTAATTATAACTGCTGTGTTAAAGAGAGCCTTTGCTTAGGTTCTACACATCCACACTAAGCATGTGGATAATACTAAAATTATTTGGCAATCCACTTACATAAGATGAGAAATTTGTGTACAAAATCAGTGTGTGAACTACTGGACAGATGAATATAATGAATGTATGAAATACATTATGGAGAAACTTTGAAATTAAATACTTAGGCATTTAATATGTATATCCAGACCTTTGGATTTCTCCTACTTCCTCCATTTAGTAAGCTAGAGGATCTTCCTGGTGTCCTTAAACTTCTAAAGCAAATTCTGGTTCTCATGGTCTTGTCTTAAGCAGATACCTACAGGAGTACCTACTATATTTAGTAAACAGGGAAAAGCATCCCTATACCCAAAGGAACCGGATGGTTGGTTCTGGGCATAGCGCTTTGTTCTAGAATTCTTTTTACATTGAAAGGTAAGTGGAATAATTTGATCCAGCCATTTCTGTTGCTCAGGTGCTTAAAACCATGTGGATGTGAGTACCATGCTTTGTGTTGGACAATTCAGTATTGTCCAGGTGTCAGGCAGTGCGACTCATTACCATCAAGTAAACTGCTAACCTTGAACAGAGAACTATCCTGAAATGAGTACAGAAGTAGCAAAAGTTAATGGCATGTTGAAATGGTCTTTTCTTTTTTAAACCCTAAAGCATAACACAACTTTTTAGCCATACATAATAAAAAAGGACATTGCAGGCAGCACTGCAACATAAGTATTTTTACAGTTCAAAGGAAAATTGTGATATGGTAGAAATACACACCCACATATATGTAGACATATGTACATTTATGTACACATTTGTATAAAATAAAATATATTCAATCTGGATATAAAGACAGTTTTGGATAAAAGATGTTTAAGTCTATGTGCACAAAATTAGCTGTACTGCATTGCAGGTGAGGATTAGTAATTAATGGGTTCCAGTGGGACTACTATTCATAAACGTAAGAAAGAAAAAAACACCAGTATTCTGCTTTGCTATACTCAGTTAAATGAAATAAAAACAAATGGACACCCAAGAGTCCCGTGTAGCCTAGTTCTAAACTGCAGCAAAGGAAAAATATTGAAAAACCATCTGATAACTTCAGTAGGCCTTTGTGAGTCAAAACAGTGAACCCCAAGACATTTTTTGTGCACAACGACAGCTGGTGAGACTTTGGTCCTGGTAGCATCAATATTTTGCCCTGTGAGCTTAAGAACAAAAAGAAAGGATACTTAATATATATGTAATATTTACATTGATAAAGTCTATTAAAATACATATGTAATGACTTACTGATTCAGGGAGCCCCCCTTATTCAGAATTTTTCTGAATAAGAAAAAGATTAGACGAGAACTTTCCTAATTTTAGGATCTGGATACACCATCTTTCTGCAGTACAGTATGTAGCTGGCTTTAAATAAAAGAGTATATCTATAGAAAGCAGTCTGGCTGTGAAAGGAGAGAGGAACTCTCACAGAACTCTGTTGCTGTTGATAAAGTCATGTTTACAAAGCTTTCCCTTGTAGGGAGGTGGATTCTGTGTTTTCTATTCCATAGCATCCACAGCAGGGATTATGGTGTATATACTTTCATGCATTAGATTTTGAACATGGTTAGTAGTAGCTCTGGCTTTTGGTTTGTAGAATTTGTTTTGAGGGCTTAAACATTGTTATGAAGGACTTCTTGCCTTTTATGGCAAAACTGTATAAAGAAATTATGACCACCAAAACCCACCCTTTCCTAAATATGCCTCCTGATTGGAACTTTGGACTGTGAGTTAAGTCACCTAAGGAAATATGAGATAACAGTGACACTGTTGTCCAGTTACCTCAGGTCTAGGGAGAAGTCAACAAAGCTGAGGAAGAAGAACCGTATCCACAAGAAAACCAGATCCAGCATCTGTCCTGAAAATCCACTCTGCTTGGGTTCAGGGTGGAGGAGGTCATACCTCACAGACTCATTTGCTGAGGCCAGGTTCGCACATGCTCTTACTCCAGGTAGAGGAGGTTTTAGGGCTGTTGCAAAATCTCTGGTCAGAGGGAGTAGCAACAAAAGACAGCCAAGATGATGGATCAAATTGGAGAGATTTTTGAATAGATGTGTCTGAGTACACCCTCTGTTAATCAACAGATAATATTCCTGAAGTCTAGGTAGTTGGAAGGGAAGGGGAAATCATTGTAACACTCCTTTTGCTACATGACTTCTTCAGTAATAAGCTGCTCTTGGTGGTGTTTTAGGAACTCCATGACTTAGTTCCCTCTGACTTCTCTCTCTGATGTTTTCAATATAGAACCCAAAAGGTGGAGAGAGGTGGCTCACATTCTGCTGACGACCGTAGTCCCTGGAGGCCAGGTGTGTTGCCTGCTGCCAGTGCAGAAGGGCAGGAGCCCACTCACTGGGAGCACTCAGCCTTGTAGTCGGCGTGCTCCACATCACCCAGCAGCTCAGCATGAGCCCGGGAATACAGAAGGTGGAAGCTTTGGACGAGGGCCATTTTGTATGTGTGAAGTGGGAGGACGGAAGTGAGAGCAGCTATCCCTGTGTCTGGCTGAGGGACAACTGCCAGTGTCCTCTCTGCTTCCTGCCCTCTGCCGGAGCACGCAGGCTGCTCTTCGAGGATCTGGATGTGAACATTGCTGTGAAGCAGGTTGCTCTGGCAGATAGAAAAAAGGTATTTGAAGCGAACCATCATTCACCTTCTCGTGAAACTCGTCTAACAATGCTTATTAATCTAATTTCGAGAAAATTTCAAGTTATATTCTAATCACAGTTTGCTTATTTGCAAACCTTACCAGATATTTGCAAAGCTTTTAGGAAGAATCGCAATTTGGGGAACTCAGATTTTTCCACCTTCATATGAAACTTCATTTTATAGATGTTATGTAGAGGCTGCAAAAACCCAGGCTTCAGCTTTTATAATATAATAATGCTTTCTAAAATTCTACCATATCCTTCATCACTAGCTGTTGAAAATGCAGACATTTCTTGCACATTTAATTACACTTACACTTTTTCCTCTCTTTATTCTTTTAATAAATGACTTGAAAATCTGAAAAACGCATGGCAAAATGATGATGAACTTAATCCATAGCAAAAATAGCAGCTTATTAGCAAATCTTCATTGTAAAAACCTTCATCTCAACTTGGTTTGAGTGAACACTCAAACCAAAGTTGAATCCAATAATCAGAATTGAATTAATGTCTGTATCCCTGTCTACTTATCTACATTAACATTTCTTCCTGAAAAATGGAAGGTTATCAAGCAAGAGAGGATAGGAGCTGCCCTCCTTATGAATTTCAATTTTTCCTGATATATATAAAAACCTACTTTATTATTTAGATATTTTTATATTTTATTAAAAGCAGTACATGGCTCCTTTGACAAACTAATTTCCTTCATTTTATACTTAGAGATGTTTTAAACATATTGAATATGTAGCAGTCAACCGTGGGTCAGATGGGGCGGCCTCGCTGCAGGGGCAGTTTGCAGAGGCTGACTCAGGTTCAAGTGTCTCAGCCACAGTGTAAGGGTCTCTGGTGAGGAATTCTGGGCTCCCAAGCTGATTGTAGACAAAATTAATGCAATGTAAATTCATTATTTATTAGGCAAATTAGGGATTTTCTGCTTCTACTTATATTCAGAAACTGATGAAAGCACAGCACTAATACTAAAATGATACTGATAGTGTTTTACCACCATATGAATAAGCAGAGTCATGTGAATTGAGAATTGATACCTACTCGTCTGCCTTAAAAATTCAACTGAGGGTCTGTGCTGGACTAAGCTCTTTCAGTTCATGACAAGCAAAGCCATATGCTTTCTTTCCATGTTCTTTTCAGAATTGAAAAACCCAACACTTTTTAAAATATATTTGATTGAGGGAAGACTTCAAAAGGAGATGGATTTCTCTTGTAGCACAAGGTTCTTGTCTGTCTTGTTCTTTTTATTTTCTCATGACCTGTCAGTGTTTTGCAAGATGTTTTCACTCTTCTGAGTTGGGATGACATGCTCTCCCCAGTGATATGTGCCAGTTTTTACAATTCTCTTCTTTCTATTAAGTGCAGTTCCCACAGTCCACACAAACCAGCAAATTAAGTCATGGATTGAAATGAAAATGAACATTTATAAAATGTGTTAGAATTTGAATGATGTTCAGGTTGGGTTTTCATTACTTGTTTGCTATCACACTTCAGTGAAAATTTAACTCTGATATTATTGATCTAAATATTAAAATTTCTGCAATTTCTGAGGGGTTTTGTTGTTCTAGATGATATTTTTAAAATATATTTTTTCTAAACTCACCTTTTCCTTTGTGTTAAAAGATCTCAATTATATGGCCTGATGAACACACAAGTGAATATGAAGCTGAGTGGTTGAAAAAACGATGCTTCTCTGAAGAAGCCAGAGCTGTGATGCGAGCAGATTTATTTTTACCAGGTAGGAATTAAATCCATGTCTGCCATGCTTGTGTCAAATGCAAGGGGCTTGACACTGACAGTCCTGGCTAGAGGTGCCTGTGTGAGGACCAGTCCACCCAGCTGGAGCAGTGGCAACAACCCTTAGTGCCCAGTGCCAGGCTGTGCATGCATGACAGGGACCCGTGGTTATCTTTTCCCTCTTCTACCTTCTATACCTGAGAGAAGTACAATTAATTGGGTTGCATTTACTTTCCTAAAAGCCTTTTCTTTCCAGAAAGTGTTAGTAGGTCTCACAAATGAGCCATGGACCATCTGTGACTATGCAAGTGTGGGAGTGCTGTTTAAAGTATTTAAATTTTTCTAAATTTTTCTAAAAAGAATGATGATTTGGAATTGCAAGATAGTTACAACTGATTTTTTTATTTCCCTTTCATGGCCTTCTTGTTAAAAAGTAACTGTAGCATAGCAGTGTGTAGTGCTGAAGTTCAGGTTGTGTTTGCTTTGCTTCCCATACATATTTTAGTGGTAGACTGTGTGGCCTCAATATTTTCTGAGTCTGAGAATTGCTGAGCTCTTCCCAAGGGAAACTTTTCAACAGTTTTCTTTTTCCCAAAACAATCTTGTGTAAACAATATTCATTTCACATAACAACAGGTGTTGTTTGCTATTTCTGTTACTCAGCCAATGGGAGAGGTGTCAGCCCTATGAACCAATAATGTGCCTTTAGCACAGCATGTTCTAAAAGGGCTGAGTGAATTGTAAATAAACCTTCTGATTTCTACTGCCTTCTGACTGGAGTGAAGCATCTTTGTTTCATGTCCCATTGCGACAGACTGTCTTTTGATCACTAAGTATTTTCTACAACTGTCTTTGTAACATTTACCCTGTACAAATCACTTACCCTTTTAAGTGAATAATTATAAACCCACTAGGTTTGGCATGATGCATATCATCATTACTTTGACAGCCTTTCAGACTGAGCATGAAAGTGTGAAAGCTTGAAAGATTCCTGCAATTGCTCTTGACACTGTTCCTGTGAAATTTGCTGTTGCAGAAAGCTGTGCATCTGTGTTCAGTGTTAAGACAGTATCTATTAAAATAGGACATTACTGGTTTAAAACTTAAATGATGAGAAATATTTCCATTCATTTCAGTGGCTGCTATAACAGACTCTTCATAGTGCAGAATGGAACTACTTTCCCCTGATAATATAAAAGTTTATATCTTTAATTATGTATCTTTAATATATAAATTTAATTTTGGCAAAAATATATGGTTGAGTTTACTATTTTGAAGGGTTTGGCATGCTTCCAGAGTGAATATAGTGAAGATAAACAAACCTCATTCAGAGAAACTAGACTTGATTTTTCAGATGGTAAGAAATTTTATTTGTCAAAATGCTGTAAAAGCTAACAGGGTGTTTTGTAGCCTTCGAAGGGATCAACGTAAATTGAACATTGCTTTAATACCCAGACAAAATAATCTAGATCTCAGGTTGTGTTCATTGGCAAAGGTATTAATTACTAAGATGTCAGTATTTCAGATGTAGTGCTACTTTTTTCACCCATCATTACTGGCTATGATTTGCCTTCACATGAATGCGTTTGCACATGCTTGTTCTTGGCATATAAATACAGTGCATGTTTTGGAAGCCAGTTCTCTGCTCTGCCACTGCTCTTCTCCACTGGAGCCATCCAGGTAAAAATGAACACCAAAGATCTGTTTCAATCTTTGGGCAATGCTTTTTCAAATTCTGTTTCACATGGTAGGTCTGAAGAAATTAAGTGTATAAACGTTACACCAGTTAACTGGCTTTTTTTTAGTGGTGTCATTCAGCTCTTCCTCATATTCTCAGACAAGCCCTGGCTCATTATGATTGACCTCGTCTTGCAGTTTCTCCCAGGTTTCAGTTCCCAAAAAAGGCTGGATCCTATGAGTTTGCTTGCTGGCTGTTTAAGATCTGTTTTTCATTGTGTATTATGGTAAGCTTAGAACACACTTTCTTGTTGTGAGTGGAGATGCACACTGCAAATTACATGCTCTTATAAGCAGCCAATCATATCCCAGCAGTGTAGTGTTACAGACAATGACATGAAATGCCAGCCCAGCATGCTGATTCAACAAAGAGAAATGAAAATTTACCAGACTGCTGTGGTTAAAGGTTAACCTTCACTGCTGAGATTGTCACAGCTGTGGCTTTTCTTTTTTTTCCCTCCAAGTTGTTATTTTCTTTTAGTGCTGCTTTTTAAAAAAAGGTTTTTCCATCATAGTTTCTGTTTCAAAAAACATAGATGTCAGACATTGTGTCAAACCCAAAAAGAAGAGTAGATCAGATTTTCAGTGCATGAAGAAGTGACTATAAATAGCTCTCTGGCAGTATGTGAAGATTTCCCTTTTAAAACATTGCCAGATTCTATCCATGAAATATGCGAAATCAAAATCTGCTATTTGTGTATATTAAGGCTCATTTCAGCCCAGCTCACAAGACACTCCCAAAAGAACAGCAAAAGAGACATATTCTACTTCTACAGCTGTGGGGTCTCAAAGATACTCTTTTTTTGTCTTTCTTTTTACTTGACTTCTACCCAGCAGATGTCACAAGAATTATTTACCATGTCCGTAATTCAGATGCTGGGTATAGTAGAGGATGCTTGTAAGTAAGCCAGTATCCAGTATCTAACTTCATTGTGTCTGCTGAGGCTCATTTTCCAACATGCTGGCATACCAACAACAGGATGGGGCTGAGGGTTTGGAGGAGTGGGAATTAGATAACATCACAATGATATTTTCCTTTTGGGTGAAAGAGAATATTCTGGAGAGCTAGTCTGTAGTGGTACTTAATATTTTTAACCTTAGGTTAGGTTAAGGTTTTAACAGCAGTTTAAAGGTTTCATCAGATGATGATAGCTCTTTAAAATGTGATAATATGATACTGGAAATATATATCCAGTTCCACAAAAGTTTGAATCAGGATGTTAACAGCATCGATGGTATTTTCAGTTTCTCTGCTATGTCCTGAGAGATGATAATTTTAGAAGGATGAAGTTAAAAGTAGTTTTTTACTTTAAAAGTTTGGTCATTTGAATTTATCCTGCAGTGATAACTAATAAGAACTTAATGACATGAGCTAGGCTGCCATAAACATAACTCACAATACAGCAAAAATACACTTGGCTTTCAACAAACATTAAAATATGTGCTGTGGACAAAATAATTTTAGATGAAGTAATTTACTCTCATGGTGTCTAAACTTTCCTATATTTCTCCAAAAGATTTTGATCAGCATTGTCCTAACTTGTGTAGTAAATTCTGGGTAATTCCTAGTGTTGATGCATGCACACCATCTGCAGGTACTGAGAAAAGGGCATCTTCTCATTTTATACAAACTCTAATGTAGTTAGGAGTTACCTGGTATGATCAAGAAATGGGATTTTTGTTTTCTCTATCTTTTTCCCCCCAAATTATTGTTCGAAATTATTGAAAGAGGAATTAATTTTTTCAGAAGTGTTTAATTCTTCTCATTTTGAAAAGCATGTAGATCTGAGGTTTAGTAGTCATAACCTAGATTATCAATAAAGGCACAAAATAATTCTAGTAGACTTGTTTTTAATGAGTTGTTCATTTACATTTGCAGAGGGCCTTGGACAGGTGGATAGATGGGCTGAATCCAACAATATGAGGTTTAGCAAAACCAATTGCCAGGTCCTGCATTTTGGCCACACTCACCCCTGCATTGCTCTTGGCTGGGGATGGTGTGGCTGGGCGGAGCCCAGGCAAAGGGACCTGGGGGTTCTGGTCAACAGCCAGCTGAACATGAGCCAGCAGTGTGCCCTGGTAAGAAGGCCAATGGCACCTGGCCTGGCTCAGGAATGGTGTGGCCAGCAGGGGCAGGGAGGTCATTCTTCCTCGGTACTCAGCAGTGGTGAGGCCACACCTTTAGTGCTGTGTCCGGTTCCTGGCCTCTCAGTTTAGGAATGATATTGAGGTGCTGGAGCTTGTCCAGTAGGCAACAAGGCTGGTGAAGCGTCTGGAACACAAGCCCTATGAAGAGCAGCTCAGTTGTTTAGCCCAGAGAAAAGGAGGCTCAGGGGTGGCCTTATCATTCTCTACAACTCCCTGAAAGGAGGTTGTAGCCAGCCAAGTGTCAATCTCTTCTCCCAGACAACCAGCAATAGAACAAGAGGACACAGACTAGATGCACCAGGTTGGACATCAGGAAGAATTTCTTCACAGAAAGGATGTTTGGGCATTGGAATAGGCTGCCCAGGGAGGTATACATGCTCTCTGTTCAATGATAAAATGATTTTTTTGTACTGTGAATTATCATTGAATATACAAAGTGAATGCTTTGGGTAGTGGTAAGTGGTGTTAGTGGGGAAAGCAGATCTGAAGTCCACAAGGCAACTGGCATGGGCACAGGGGCAGAGCTGTGTAGAGCCTGGGTGCTTGGTGGCTTGTGGCTCTCTGGTCTGGGCCATCCCTCCCCTCAGCACCTTTTACTCCAGACAACCGTCATGAAATAGAAAAGACCCACTGCTTCCCTGAAGGAAGTTACCCAGAGAAGGTGTGGATGTCCATTCCTTGGGAGTGTTCAAGGCCAGGTTGGATGGAGCTTGGAGAAAACTGGTCTACTGGAAGATGTCCCTGTCCATGGCAGGGGGATTGGAATCAGGTGATAGTCAAGGTTCCTTCCAACCCAAACCATTCTGTGATTCTGTATTCTGTGATAAGCACTAGTATAAATACAGGGAAGAAAATAATTACAGATGGTGCTTTCTAGCAAGGCAGCTTAGTGTTAATAAGCTTAGGCAGCTTAATAAAAGTTATATCTTGACCTAAGATTCATTTGCACCGCAAACTTGTAGTTGTTTCAGGTTATGTGTACCAAGGGGGCTTACAAGTGCATTTGTTACAATAAAACCACTACCAACTCCCCATAGAAGTTTTCTTTCAGCTGCGTGGGCAGCCATTTTACTTGCCTTTAAAACCTGTGCTGCAGGGGAAAATGGGCAACTGAATAAATGAATCAATATGATTTCAACAGAAGCCAATTTATTGTTTACATTAAACCACAGTGGTAGATTCTAGCACTACTGTCCACAGGTGTGTGTACGGGTGTCTCTTGATTGGCTGAGCCACTTGTTCACGAGTCAGACACACATTCTTCAGGACACCTAATTGGTCAAGTGTCCATCATCACATTGTGTGTCCTCTATCTAAGTTTTGCATTTTTCGTAGACAGTTTCTCAGGCTCTTCACCCTTATTTTTAGTCCTGTTGTTATCTCAGTAGCCTTGATGAATTCCTGAGAACTCTGAAAACAAGACTGCAGGTGGCTTGTTATCTACAAACAGATAAACAAGCTTCTTATCTTGGCTAGTACACAGAATGGCCTAAGCTACTCAGGTACATCGCTACACTGTGCTATTTTAAAATCCCTATGAATGAACAAATAAAGAAAAAACCAAGATGGATTCAGGGGTCCAGGTATACCATACAGTATTTTTGGACATTCTCTGGGATTCTATCAACTGCAGAAGAAAATCACTATTATTTGTAACAAAAGTGATCCACAGCTGTAGCTTCCAGTGTCCTCTGCCAGTAGTACAGAGAAATTAAATGGAAGTTAACTGCACTGTTAGGCTCCAGAAAGTGTCCTGGTGAGAAGCTGTGATTTGGACCCTATGATTAATATTCTGCCTTTTTCCTTTCTACATTACTATTTCCTTGGGTTCTTGGCTGAATATGCTAGAGCCATTAAAACTTAGGTGATACTGGTTTCAGTGCTGTTTAGCAAAATTAGTCTTGGCAACATTATTGTAGGGAAAAAAATGAGGGTTGAATGGGGAGGGATGGAATGACCTTTTATTATTTTAACTAAGTGACCTTGGCCTATGATATTGAGCTCAAAACAAAGAATCGTGGGGTTTAGTTGTTATTATGTGGTTTTGTTTGCACTAAAGAATGGCTACAGCACTGCCTTTTAGTGAAGGATATCAATTTGATTTTGGCATCTGTGTCTGAAAATCTTAAAATACATGTAATGAGAATTTTTTGACAGATGGTTAGCAGAGTGGTTAGCTTCTCCATGGAGACAAATTACTTTATCAGAGTTCTTGTATGTATGCTACTGGTAAGATATAAACATTATACTTCTCACTGTTCTAGGGGTTTGATTTTTTTTTTAATCTTTGCTGAAACTTTTGGCAGATACTGCCATAGAAAACCTCAGACCAGATAGTTAAGGTTTACCAAAGTTAAAAATACTTAAACATGCCTAGTGAGAGTTGCAAGGGAGCCCCAGGGGTAGAGTTCCTCCAGCTGTGCTCTGGGGTCAAAGAATTACAGAATGGTTTGGGTTGGAAGGGGACCTTGAAGATCATCTTGTTCCAGCCCCCCTGCCATGGGCAGTGACACCTTCAACTAGACCAGGTTCCTCAAAGCCTCATCAGACCTGGCCTTGAACACTTCTACATCTTCTCTGGGCAACCTGTTTCAGTGCCTCACTACCCACAGTTAAGTCACCCTGAAGCCACCTTTTCTCAGACTGAACAATCCCAATTTTCTCAGCTTTTCCTCATATGAGAGGTGCTCCATCCCTCTGATCAACTTGGTGGCCTCCTCTGGACTCATGGCATGTTATGAATCAAGTGGGATCTTTAGAGAAGCCCTGCCTTAAGCTTAGATTTTTGGCAGCAGCTCAACTTAGGTGATCCACACCTAAATTGCTCTGGCTCAGAAGTTCTTAAGAATGGCCAATTATGTCTATTATAAAATGAGTTATTTATTGAATAGACAGGAGATTAACAGACAAAAGGCCTTAAACACCGTTACTACTAAAACAAAAGAACTACTAGTAGATTATAGTAGTAATTACAGCATGACATAAAAGTACCTGTAGTATAGCTAGCAAAGAAATAGTATAGGTTAGGAGTCAATGTGACTTAGCACTGAATTGTCAGTAGTGTACACAGAGTCCTTTCACTCAACCCTCAAGAGAGTAACCACAAAGCAGGCATCCCAAACTTTGGAGAGAAGACCCCACATATTTCCAAGGAACGTGCAGAAGACTTCTGCTTTGTGAACTTATTGTGTAGCTTTTATAATTTGTAAAGTGGGGTGTCTGTCAATGAGAAATTCCTACTTATCTTTCCACATCTGCTTCCACAGCAAGATGTTTAATGTCAACTGGGAATGATAATCCTATGGTGCCAAAATAACTCAAAACAAGCTGTCTTGATGGAGTTATTTTGCTGATTAGCAAACGTGTGTGAGAGGCAAGATGCCCTGAATTATCCACCAGTTGACCAGCTCTTAAGGGCAGGGGGCATGCTCTGCTGCACTCCAACAAGTCAATGTCCTTCATGTGTTGGAGACCCCAGAGCTGGATGCAGTACTCAAGGTGTAGTCTCAGCAGAGCAGAAAGGCAGAAAATGAATGGGAATGAAAAATGGTTTCATGGACACAGGCAAGGGAAACTGAAACGACTGGCCTTGGGTTTTGAGAAGCTTCTTCACAGAGTTCTGCATGGACCTGCATGGTCCCAAGCCATGAGTTTGTCCTCAAGTAACCCCCACAGGCTAATTGGTTGAAGCCAGGTAGCACCATCATGGTCCCAAGTGACAGGTCTGAAGTCAAGTAACCCCATGGGTTGATGTATGCGAGATGTCTCAGGGTGCTCCAAGGTTTTCCATACTTGACAAGAAACTTTCAAAGCAGTCGTATTTTCAGATTTTCACTCTTGTGGCTCACCAGTACACACAGAAAAATGAATACACACATTTCTGATGCACTGTTAACCAAAAATATTCCTTTCAAGCTGTCCTTTCATTCAACTTCTGACCTAAAATTTCAATACTGCAATGTCTTGCTGAATATCATCCTAAGTTTAATTGTTATCCATGCAAACTCAGGAACCCCATTCAAGGTTTGCAGGATTGAGGAATATTGACAAATATATAGAAATCCCACTAACTTCCTGCTTTCACTGTGTCCTGAGCTTTGTTGCTAAAACAGCTAAGAACTTGTTTCTCTATTTCTTCCTTTTCAGAACGCCAGTACTGGGGCTCGGACCTTCAGCTTCCCAAAATACCTTTTGAAGAAATCATGTACAATGATGAAAGTGTATACAAGTGGTTGTGCACCCTAAAGAAAGTAGGAATTGTTCTACTGACAGGAGCTGCCACAAGGCAGGGAGAATTGATTAGACTTGGCCACAGGATTGGGTTCCTGCGTCTCACATTTTATGGGTGAGTTTGTTTTATAATATCTTTGTTTTGCCAGTGTTGTAATCATCTCTAATGTTCATCATTTAAGCTTGCTGTGTCTATTTTGTGGATTAATATATTAAAGCAAAACGTATGTTTTTTTCTATATATAATAGAAAATTTGGCATCACGTTTATATACTGTACAAGAGAATCGCTTTACTGTCACAGGTAGGTATGTAAAGAAGAGCAGCAATGACATTAACTGCTGAGAGAAGGAAAAGTGCCTGAAAACAAGTGTTGTCAAATATAGGGTAACAGTGAGATAGACTTTCTTATCTATGCCATGAAACAAATCCAAAAATCCCTAATCCAATCCCGTTCTGAACAGAGGAAGTTACCTGTCCTGAAACTTTTGCTTAATCTGATATTGAGTCATGGATATAGGTAGGACTTAGATGATGGTATGGTAGCCCACATCATCAAGAAGATGGGCTGAGTACTCATATCCCTGCATTCAGCAGAGTATGCTCTGGAAAGCCATAACCAGTCCCAACAAGCAGAGTTCAGCTTGAGGAAGCACAAGCAGGCACTTATAAATTATCCTTTTGATGCCAAGAACTGGCAAACCAAAGCTCTACGTCTGCAAGCACCTACTAAATAAGCAGACAAATGATGATGGCAACTCACATCTTGCTGAGCTGAACCAGTGACCTCCATCTAACTTAAGAAGAAATGTTTGTAGCTAATACTTATAATAATTTTCACCTCTGAAACAGAAGTTCATTTCTTACTGACATTCAGTTCTGGGATGGCTTTTACAACTGTAACAAAATAATAACTTTGGGTAATTTCTCTGCTATTTCATTGGGAGCCAAATACATGGCCTACAAAATATGATAAATAAAAGGATAAACTCAGAATCGGCAAACTTGCCAAATTCAACATTACCTCAACAGAATCCTGAATTTTAAACTGAAATTAATATAAACAGGAATACATATAATTCTAACACATGAAAGAAAAAAGCCTTTTTTCTTATCTAGATGTCTGCTTGGTCTGAGCTCTCTAAAATGTCATTACTGTAAAAAGTGGAAACATTCTCTGTATCAGCCATATAACAACATCAAGAGATCCCATGTTTTTAAATTAACCTTTTTCTTTTTCCATTATGGAGACCCAACTGCATTAATGAAGTCTCCAGTCATACCACAATTCATTTCTCCAGCTTGTCATGACCTAGACCTTGTGTTCCTACTCTGTTCTGAAGCGTTGTCTAGTCCTTGATGTGGTGTGAAGGCCTTCCTTTGGGGCTCCAGCACTCCCATGAAGACAGACAATCCATCAGTATCACCTGGAGGTCTTCAGCAGCAAAAGAAGGACATGTGTCCCAAATCTCATATGTATGAGACATAGACTTTTAATGAAGTATAAGGCCAAATGATTCAAATGTGGCTTCAGTTCCTAGCGCTGCACTTTCACAGGACTAAGGATGTAACAGACAACCTGGTTTTCTACTGATGAAGGCTGAGCCCATGTTGCTATCTAATGCAAAAAATTGCTACACCTGCTTGGTGCCAATCTTCCTACTCTATCAAACAGCTTGAACAATGAACTTTGAAATCTGACCCTAATTATTAAACCATAAACCATTCCAACCCACTTTGCTCTCCTTAAGGTCCAAGAGCCTCTGACATACCCTTACTACCTGAGCACCTAACATGGCCAAATTGATGCTTCAGCTCAGTTGAGACTTAGACAAAGTAAGGTTGATTTTTCCATATTCAATGCTGAGCTCCCTATTAGCATCTTTGACTTCAAATCAGTTACTTGGACTTTGACCAAAGTTCCCTGTGTGGAAGGAAAGCTCCTGGGGAGCAGCTTCCCTTGCAAATCCTGACAGCACAAAAGCAATGACTACTTTTACAAAAGCTTATAATGATTCTATAAAGTGTTATCACTCCAGCAATTTTATATATTTCATATAAATGAGACAATTAAAATGTGTTAAATTGTTTTAGAACCATCAAGTGACACCATAGCCTATTAAAATAAAGTTGGAGCAAATCTAGCTGCCTTCAGCACTAATTACAGGAATTATATAAAGGGGCTATTTTTTGGCTGTCAAACTGTGGAAGTATGGTTGAAATTATCATACTTGAGTGCTGAGGTCATGGTGATGAATATGTGCCGTTACTTAAGTATACTGATGAATACATGCCATACCAAATAATAAAAACTATTTCTCCTAGGCAGTTAAACACATTTGCAAATATTCAAGGGAGGTTTCCCTCTGGCAATTGCAGAAATCTAATTTTAGCATTTTGCATAATTTCTATAATAAATACCACTCCTAGAAAAAAAGCATTTATATACTGTATACAAATAATTTTATCTGCATGTTCTTTAGCCTATTTTCTTTTTAAACTATTATTAAGAAGTAAAGCTAGACACACACTGTCTGGAACATATCTGGTCTATAGTATTCCACAAGGGAAAATGAGTTTCATAATTTCTTTTCCATCACTTATGTGCGTGCAATTATATGGACTCTGTATGGTAAATTACACTTTTCCAGACAAACATCTGGATTTATAACATGCATCTGCTAAAGACTATCTTCAATCATGTGAACTTTGTGTAAACAAAATTTGTGGTTCTTGGTCTCAAATTCTCCTGCATGTTGTATCACTCCAAACACATTTTGTCTGTGCAGCAACATGGGGTGTTCATGTCTTTGTCATAAAGCTGTGAATTTTTTTCTTCACTGCAGTTGTCAGAAAACTTTTTTACTGAATTGTGCCAAATTTCAAGACAGAAACTATGTAATAAAGTAAACAGAGCTAGTTCTCAAAAAGGGTGTCGTAGGAAGGGAAGAAGCTTCAAAGTCTTTCATCAAGACATTTTCCTCCAGTAGCAAGTCTTCAGCTTACAGGAAAGATGCCCCTGTAAAGGATACTCTGTATTTTTTGAGACTGTAACGCCTTAAAAATAATTTCTGGGGAAAGTTACCTGGCCTTTACAAATTTTGTATTTCATTGATAATGTGCTCCATGTGGCAGAGGGAAAGTGGAAGATTGATTAAAAAAAATGAGCCAGCTTCTACTCGATTAATTTTGAAGCATCAGTGCTAAGATGATTTCTACTGGCAGAAGCCTCTTGGTTAGTGTCTTCAGCTGGCCTTTGCATTCAGCAAAGTTTTGCCACTGGAAACCCATTGTTCTTCTACGTACTATCCTGGTGCCAGATGTCCCTTGGCACACTGAAGTTTATCTAGGATTGCTGAAATAAGCCTCTGTTGGGGTGGATGGACCCAGATGGACACAAATGTTACAATATTTTCATGTCCAAAGATGAAATGACCCTTGTACTGTGATTTCACAGTTTCAATGTGTACTGTCTGGCATGCTGGCTGGATGTTCTAACATGCTTTCTCTTTTCCCTTTCATTATAAAGACCAACTTGGCAAGTGCAAGACAAAGTAGATGCTAACAATGTAGCTTATACAACTGGGAGACTCTGTTTTCACACTGATTACCCTGTTCTGCAGCATCCTCCTGGGGTAAGTTGAATTTATTGACTTTTTCACTCCACAAAAGGGGAAAGGAAAATATTCCTATAGTATGAAATATGGTTAGTGATCAGTGGCTCTGAATTTTGTACTAAAAGAGCAGTGTAAAAATACCGATATATTAATCTCCATTTGATAATCTATATACATGGTTATGCAATTTATACAGTATGATGTAAATTCAGCATAAGTTTCCCATATATCCAATAATTTTTAAATATAGTTCACAAAGAATTGAAAATATTACCATATGAGAAAACTTTATGGTCTTTTATATGCTTTGAATGCTGTTCTCATTATTTCACAAAAGTTAGGTGTCTAAATGCTATAGTCAGGTTGTGACATTTTAGGACTCTTTCTCTTCAGTTCAGGAGGGGAACAGAAAAAGAGATATGATTAAGATGGTATATTCTGTTTTCTGTGAATTGGTACAAGGTAAACACTTGTTTGCTCTTTCATGAAAGACGAAAAACCAGGGCCATTCTGTAAAACTGGATAACCACAGAAAATATTATTTCACCCAGTCCCTGTGATATCAAAGTGTAATCCACATAATCCACATAATTCACGTAATTCCAGAGAACTGGAAAGTAGTAGGAACAGGTACAAAGGAACACAGATAACTGGAAAAGTTTCCACTATGAAACTTCCCTTCTGTTGTTTCTATATTTAAACATAAAGCTGATGGGATTTACCCATAGGGAAGTACCAAATACTTCCCAATAAGATTATCTTTTCATCCTTTAGATACTATTCATTAATGTGGAGTAAGAATGGAATAGGGCTTCATTAATAGAGAGCAGATGTGAATTGACTCACTGTTCTATCTGTGCCAAAGCTCACACTCTGCTATGGAACATTGTGACCACCCTGCCGAGGCCACTGGCTAGCTCTTCTAGGGGCAGTGACCTTCCCTAGCGAGTTGCCTTTAAAGAGGCAGCCTCAGTCCAGGTGGCGCAGGCACCCTGGTGCAGGGATTTCAGCTCTATTGTGAGGGAAAAGCCTGTCAGCTCTAACTGGGCTTTTAGGCCGAAGTGGCTCTCCCTGGTGGAGGCGATCTCAGGCGACGCAGACGAATCACTCGGGAGCCAAGGATGATCTCCGAGAATCTTCTTTATTCCATCCCCACCGACGACTCGAAGATCCTGAGGTGCTCAGTCAGCGGGGTTTTATACAGTCACAAAAAGGGGCGGGGTTTCATAAACAGCCAATGGGATTAACGGTTGAGAAAAGGAACCAATCAGAGGGTACATTAATAAACAAATTAGGGGATTGAAACTTGATCCAATCAGGGAA
>VWZU01001786.1:265788-281122 GCA_013397095.1 Sterrhoptilus dennistouni
ATGGACCAAAATCAAAGACTGTGTCTTTCTGGGCTCTGTGCCAGGCAAAACTCCCCTGCACAAACCCCAGACCCTCTTTCTCGGGTCCCAGGCCTCTCTACCGAGGTCTGTGACTTTCCAGGGCACCCAGAGGGATGCCCTGGACTCCAGCAGGAAATAAAAGTATTAGAGTACATTAAAATGTTTTTGAACATTGTCCTGAATGTGCCGTTTTCTTTATATATCTAGTTATTACACAATATTTGAATTCTTAAGTCGTATATAAGCCACAATAACCCCCTGCAGCATTAAAGGCTGGGGACTGTATGGCTGGACGGAGCCCAGGCAAAGGGACCTGGGGGTACTGGTCAAAAGCCAACTGAAAATGAGCCAGCAGTGTGCCCAGGTGGCCAATGGCACCTGGCCTGGCTCAGGAATGGTGTGGCCCGGAATAGGAGCAGGGAGGTCATTCTTCCCCTGTACTCAGCCCTGGTGAGGCCGCACCTTGAGTGCTGTGTCCAGTTCTGGCCCCTCAGTTTAGAAAGGATGATGAGATGCTCAAACAAATCTAGAGCAGGGCATCAAGGCTGGTGAAGTATCTGGAATACAAGCCCTGTGAGGAATGACTGAAGGAGCTGGGGTTGTTTAACCCAGAGAAAAGCAGACTCAGAGGTGACCTTATCACTCTCTCTTATTACCTCCTGAAAGGTGGTTGTATCAGGTGGCGATTGGTCTCTTTCTCCAGGCAGCAACAGAACCACAGTGTGTTGTGGTTTGAAAGCAAAATGAGTGAGAGGCTCCAAGTCAGAGATACAATTTAATAAGAAGAAAGGTAAAAAGGTAAAAATAAAATAAATGCAATAACACAAAGGACCACTGACAGAGTCAGAATACAACCTGAGCAGGATGGTGGAAACAGTCCAGATGAGGTGGTCTTCCTGAAGCAGTGATCCTGTAGAAAGGTCTGGTAGCTCTGGTCCTCTGGGAATCCAGTAGGTAAATGCTGCTTGCACTGTCCCACATACCAGCTTATATCCAGGTGAGAATGCTTGGCTCCTCCCCCTGGGCAGAGCATCTCACAATGGGATGATGAGTGTGAAGTGGGTCCTTGATGGCCCATTAAACAGAGATAACTCCTGGAGGGAGTTACCTGTGAGTCATGGGCAAGGCGTTGATGGGCCATTAGCAGAAGACAGCCCAACACTAGAGAACTGCCCCACTTGGTTTTAACAGTTCATGAAGATGGTGATAGAATAAATACTTTGTGTACATCCTACACTACAACCCAGGACACAGTGTTAAGCTGTGCCAAGGGAAATATAGGTTGGATATTAGGAAAAAGCTTTTTACTGAAAGAGTGATAAAGTACTGGAATGGTCTGCCTGGGGAGGTGGTGGAGTCACCATCCCTGGATGTGTTTAAAAAAATGATTGTATGTGGCACACAGTGCCATGGTTTAGTTGAGGTGTTAGGGCATGGGTTGGATTCAATGATCTCAAAGGTCTGTTTCAACCTAGTGATTCTGTGATTTATTACAAACTTTTAGACATGTTGTTAGAGCATGATGATTAATTTCAGAACTGTCCCATAAAAATCCTGATTTAGGATTTCCTAGAACCATAACATAACTTACTGGAGCCCTCCTTGGCTGGGACAAGCTGTGTTTACCTTGCACAAGGCCAGCCGTGGCCACAAAAAAAAAGAACTTATTGCCTTGTACTCCTTTCAGTGGGCCATTTGCCCTGCCCACAGCTTCAGTTTCCCCCTTCATCACCACCACGAAAGTCTGCAGGTCCAGCTGGGAAGGAGAACAAACCCTGTTCCAGTCCTCTTTCCCATCCTGAGGGGATTTTTGTCTGGTTTGGGATTTTGGTTGGTGAGTTGTCTGGATTTTTGTTTTTGTTGTTTATTTGACTTCTTGTGTTTGTGGAGTGGTTTTTGTTGGAGTTTTTGTTGATAATGTTTTGGGGCTTTTTGGGTTTGGGGATTTTTTGTTTGTTTTATTTTGATTGGTTAGTTGGGGGATTTTTTTGGGGTTTTTTTTTTGGTTGGTTTGGTTTTTGTGTGGTTTTGTTTGTTCATTTGGTTGTTGCTGTTGGGGGATTTTTGTTTGGTTTGGTTATTTTTTCTCCTAGTGGTTTCAGAAATAATTCACCATCATGGAAAGCCCAAATGACAAAAGTAACAACATTTGATATGATAAGTATTTTGTGTCATTTGCAGGATGAGCAGTTACAGTTTGTGTGATTTCTAGAGCCACAGGGAGTTTTACTGCTTGTGTCAGGAGTTCAGATTGATATCAGTGCAACCCAGAGCCCAGCTTAGGCTTTTTGCTCCATCTTATGCCTTGGCAAATTCACTCTAAAGTGAAATGAAACTCTCTTAATGGTACTTTATCATAGAGACAGGCCTTCTCTGATAGCCACTTCTTCCCCTCCATGTGTGGATAATTCACATCAGGTTTTGCTTCTGCAGACAAAGCTAATATGCCTTGTTGAGACATGACTGAAATGCATTTAAAATTATGTGACTGCCAGAAAGAGGGACTCAAAGGAAAGAAGCAAGACTTCTTTGCCACCGACTCACAGGTTGCAAGCATTAGAAGATATCCCAAATAGGATGGATTTATGAACATGCTATTTTAGTTTTCTGCCTTTGTGATACTGGTCGCAGAGTGTTGTGAAGCTGCAGTGAATGAGAACTCAGTCTGTCACTAGGAAAATAAACAAACAAACAACCAGAATAAAAGAACCACAGGTATGATAGAACTGATATTAATAAACTGTTAAATATGCAAGCTATTTATTTATTTTAAGAGCTGTTAATTTATTCCAGGTTCAGTTTCTTCATTGTATAAAGCAAACAGCTGCAGGAGGTGAAAGTGAAGTTGTAGATGGATTTCATGTATCCAACAAGCTGAAGAAACAAAATCCTGAAGCATATCAGATCCTATCCTCTACTGCTGTAAACTACATTGATGTTGGGGTGGATTACTGTGATTTTGCTGTGCACTGTAAACAAAGGATTATAGAGTGAGTAGTTTCAATAACACCTGAAAAATTCCCCGTCGTCTGGTGAATTACATGTTGGTAGGAGGTCTGCTCCTGCCACCTTGTGGGAAAACACTGGTTTAACTTGGTCTGTAGTTCTAGGTTTGGGTGGGGTTTGTTGGTTGGTTGGTTGGAGTCTTTAGTCTGTTTTTTGGGGAATTTGTTTGGTGCATTGTACACTCACTTGGTTTTACCACACACAAATAAGAAGTGGTGGTAGAGTAACTCCTAGGCACAGGCACAAGTTAGCAACAGCCAAATCTGTTACTAAATGGCAGCCAATGTACATATATATCATGCCAAGGAGAGGTCATAATTCGAAACATTTAGATTAAGAATTATATACTATCAAAAGATGAAATGCAAATGCTCATATTCTTTTCTGATTTAAAAAAGTTAATGATTTATTTTTAAAAGTTTACCATATAAGAGTGTATAATATTGATTTTTGAGCAAATTAAGTGTTGACACTTTCTCCTGATTATCTGTTTTCTTAGTCAGGCATAATTAGCAAAATCCAATCCAGTATCAGTCTGAATTTTGCTATAGAAACATACTGATATTCCAGCAGGAGAATTCAGTTATTTTTATATTCAGTTTAATCAGCTTGAACTGTTTCAGTAACAACAGGATACATTCCTTTTTTTTTTTCCTTTTTTTTCCCTTTTCTTTGTTTCATAGTGTGGATTCCAGAGGCCAAGCAATTCGCATCAATTATAATAATGCAACAAGAGACACAGTGCTTGATATACCAGCTGAAAAAGTGAGGCCATTTTATGCAGCTCTAAAGGAATTTAATGATTTATTAAACAGTGCAGAACACAAGTTTACTTACAAGCTGAAACCAGGTCAGTAAGTTGTTTCTCCTCACAACAATTTTTCACATATTTTTCCTGACAGTCAAAATACTTGAACACTGCTAGCACTACTACTGAGAGGAACTTAGAGTCTTTCTGTCGTCTATTTTATTTCAGACTGCATTCTTACATTCATCTCATATATTTCTTTTCTCGTTGTTAAAGAAGAAAATATGGCAGGGAATAGTCTACCTATAGATTAGTCAAATGTATCTTTATAGTAAATTCAAAACAGCATTTTATGCTACATACCATATTGGAAATTCATGTATCAATAGCACCATAGATGGGAAATACTAAGTGTGATATCATGTGTGGCCTTAATCTCTGTTCTTTCATTCCCCAGCATTAAAATAAAGATATGAATCTCTCAAAAGATATTACAAAAGTAAATTAATTGGTGTATCTGACTGCCTTATATACTATGGCACTTGTGTCTAAAATGTCTGTGAGGAGATAATCTCTCTCCATTGGAAACGCACAATAAAATAATGTGTAAGATCACATTAATGGAAAAACAAAGTGCCTTACATTATATTAGTGTCATCCATTTTGGTGATTAGTTCATGAAAATGGTGGTAGAGGGAATGGGGAGAAGATAAGAAAGACTAAGAGTTTATTAAATTCAAGATTTATCCTTATGGTGGCACACAAGGGAGAAAAATTAAATTAGTATTTTAGCATTAATTATGTGGCTTCCTAAATTTCAATGTCCTGACTTTTTTCTCATGAAATTCTCTTAACAGGGGTAGTATGTATGTGTATAGTACAAACACTACTAGACTGATCAAATAAAAATTATCCTGGTGACTTTCACCCATTTTATTTATTTTACCTGTATGTATTTGCTGTAGTTGCCTTTCTCCTCAAGGCTTGATTTTCTCAGTGTGGACTCTCTACCACTCTGCTTTTTAACTCCTCATTATACAAGAAATTAAAGAGATGTCAAAAGGGAACTGGCATCTCTATTACTCTGTTGTTGCTGGGTATCTCCAGCTGGGCTACTTAAAATTATTGCTCCCTAACTGTTGATATGAATCTACCTCTGTATTTTTTTGAAGGAATCAACTGTAACATTCCAACTACTGACCATTGTGCAATATCTTTATAGGAGACATAGTGACATTTGATAACTGGCGTGTGCTTCATGGTCGTCAAAGCTATCCCTCATGTTCAGAAGTGACACGTCACCTGGAAGGTGCCTATGCAGACTGGGATGTAGTCATGTCAAGGCTCCGGCTCCTAAGGAAAAAGGTCCTGAATAAGGATTGAGCTTTCTTCTAACTAGAATGAGCAAAATGTAGATTATCTAACCTCAATGACAACAGCAATATTTAAAAAATTAGTCTTCTTTTTAGAAACTAACCTCATTTTTGACAGAGGCTTGTCGTAGAACAAGGGTAATGGCTTTAAACTGACAGAGGGTAGGTTTTGATTAGCTATTAGGAAGACATTCTTTACTCTGAGGGTGCTGACGTACAGGTTGTTCAGAGAAGCTATGGCTGCTCAGTCCCTGGAAGTGTTCAAGGGCAGATTGGAGGGGGCTTGGAGCAAACTGGGATAGTGAAAGGTATCCTTGCTTATGGCAGAGGCGGGGGTGGGGGTGGAATGAGATGGTCCTTAAGGTCCCTTTCAACCCAAACCATTCTACGAGTCTCTCATAAATATATTTTTGATTTCTATGAGCTAAGAAACATTTTGTTCATAACAATTTAAGATTTATCTGTGCCCTGGTCTTTGAATCTAGGAAATACATTACTATGTCTGTAAGTTTATGTGCCTTTTTAAAATCAGTGTGCAAAGTGCCTTGAAAGATTATCACTTTACTGGACTGACTGGGGATCACAATGCCTTCCACTACATATCTGCTGGTCCTCCTTAGAAAGCTTGAAAGGTAAAATGAAAAAAGTATTATTAACTAAATTTTGTTATGAATGGCACCTTCCTCTATTTTCAGAGACACATTCTTTATTGCATAAATCATAACTAAAATTCACTATTAAAATTAAAAAAACACTGCTGTGGTGTTATTTTTAAATACACACCTTTCTAGGTAGGACTCTGCTGTAATACATGATGTCATTGAACAGGGACTGTATTCTCTATATCCCCCAGTACATGTTTTGACTATCAGAACCACAAATAATTTTTCTTATATTTCCAAGTCCATAAGCTCAGGAACCATAAACTTACCAAAGAATGCATCATATTAATGTTCCTCTGCATTAGGAAGGTAAATCACTCTCAGTATAGAGGTCACAGACAGGGTCAGAAATTCTATCAGATGCCATGTATAATCTGTACAGCAGACTTTTGAGTAAAGTCAGGAGGAGGAATGCTGATGATGCTTGGTAGCTAGAAATTACAAAGCAGAAATGGCTATTGACTTTGCATGTGACAGAAATGTGGCAACTGAACCCAAATCCATTTTTGTTACACATCCAATAGATCTTTAGTATGTTTTCCTCTACTCTGGATTCGGAATAAAAATTACACTGTGCAGCCAAAGTAGTAGAGTTCTTTCTCTATATTCAGACATCAAATGGAAAAAGAAAGAACTTCCAAGTACTTGTTTTCATACTCAATAACATGTCCACTGAATTTATTTTTCACTGTTCTTACAGCTGCAGAATTAACAGGAGGTCTCTCACCTGCTGTGAGCTGGACAAAATAACCACTCTTCCACCCTCAAATCCTTCCGTTCAGCTGTGTATTTTCAAACTGTTCCTTCCAAGTCAAATAAATCTTAGTCTCTTCTTAGTAGGGTAACACAATAGAACTACAGCTACAGAATTAAATAACCAGAGAATTAAAGTAAGGCCAGGTTAGATGGAGATTTGAGCAACCTGATTTAGTCAGGTCCCTTCCAACCCAGACCACTCTATGATTCTATGACCTAAAATCAGTTTGCAAACACTTGCACAGTTTCTACTCATCATCTAACAACAGATATCAGCTGAATAATCAGATAAAACTCAATTAGGCCTTTTTGTCATAGGGCAGTTTGAATCTAATCCTCTTTATTAAATAGTGAAATATTATTGTCAAAGTTATGAACCTCATGAAATAGTCTAAGAAAAATGGGGTTTAGGGGAAATGAAATCTCTCAGTGCCTCCTTTAACGATTAAATCTGGAAACAAGAGGAAAATATTGTTTTGTCTTTGCTACAAAAGAGGAAAGAAAAAGCTGAGGAAAGATTAATACCTATATTCATGTATTCCAGCAATGCTCTGCATTAATTGTGATATTATCCTTATAAAAATGGAGTGAATGTTGCAATTTATTAAGACATCCTGTGATTTATACTAGTCATTAATTTTCCACTTGTATTCTATACTTTTCTGAACACTTTCATTCAAATTTTTTTTATTAAAAGCTGTTATGGAACTGATTGCTGGTTTGGGCTTCTATCTAATCTCACATGTAATATCTTGCCCACAGATATGAAGTCATTATTGTCAGTTACAAATATTTGTAAATATTATTAGACCTGGACTCATTCACATTTGTCCAGTATACTTAACATATAGTTAAAATATAACTAAACCCATAGCTTTAAAAAGAATGGAGTACAAATAATGGTAAAAACTGTTCATCAGTGGAAATATGAAGTCCTGCACAAGTAAAAAAATCTAATTCCTGTAATGCCTCCATGAGCACAATATCCAGTTAAACTGGAAAATGGTCTGACCACCCACACAAACCCAATGCAAATCAAAATTTATGCTTGTGCCTGAAAACTCTCTGCTCAACTTCTACAACCCAGCTACAACCTATATCAGAGATTGTAATTCGAAATTCCTTTGCCTAATACTTTAGTTGTACTGGGAGAAGTATTTCTGTAACTATCTGCAAATTAGATCTCCCTGATGACTATTGGTACCTGGTCAGGTTAAATAATAGAGGAAGCCCCAAATGGGTTTTTTTCCCCCTTGTTTTCAAAAAACACACAAAAGATGACATTGCAATGCTGGAGATAGCTCCAGCTTCTGACAGATACATGCAAGTCAACCAGCATGGGTACCTGTAGTAAAGCATCCCCCACACCCCCAGCAGGTGTTTCCAAATAGGAAAAGAGCTTCAGTTTATCTTGAGACATATTAGGAAGTTTAACTAGAAAGTCCTGTGTTTTTCTCATTGTAATTGGCTCAGTGCCAGCACAGGAGCATGGATTGGGCTCCGAGAGTATAACTCAGAGCCTGTTGTTCATCTCATTGGACAAAGAGCCAAAAAGCTCACCTAACCTGTTAAGTACTAAAGAGAAAGAACAAAGAAACTTTAGGCTTTTCGACCTGTTGTAGCAAGTAGGAGACTCGTATCTATACTGGGCTCAGCTTTGCCTTTGTTTTTGTATTATTTTCTTTCTTCATTAAGACCTTTTTGATTTTTCAAGACACACTCTATCATGTCCTCTTGCTAACTGATTTTTGCCACTTCTCTGCCAAGGGCTGGAAGAGGAGAGGTAACCTCAGAGATTATGGGAAAACCCATAGGTACCTCAGCCATCACAGACTAAAAGGCTCAACTGTCTTTGCCATCTTAGAGCAGCAAGAAAAGAATCAGCTGGCAATAAGTGTTTGCAAGACAACACTGAAGAAGCTTTTGGGCTATATCCAGAGGGTGGTAAAGGACATGATTTCACTCAGATGTTGCAATCCAGAAGTTCTAATTCTGTTTTAGCTTTGTGCTGTTCATGATACATCAACTAACCAGGCTGTGTTCAGCAGTTGGCTGCATCCAGCACAGGTGGAGAAACAGAAAAAAATACATACCTATTTTACTCTTTGCAAATGCCTTTTCTCTTTTGTTCTAGTTTTCTTCTCCTCCCACTGCATTTTGTAGCAATGGATATTGGATCTAATCCCAAAGCACCATTTCAGGTACACTTTTTAAAATCTTCTTTTATATAGCAGATTTCCAGCTATTGTTTAAAGCTTGCTGAAAGTAAGTAACATCTTGGGGAGATCAGTACACTCACATCTCTGTGGATCACTTCAGCATGGGCTCCACTCTGCTGCTGTTGAGCCACCTGCTGTGTGTGCCAACTAATTTTGGCTGGTAAACCAGAGTCCAGAGAGATTTCCAAATGCCCACTGTGGGAACAAAATTGGACTAGCTACCCAGCTTTGCATGTTGAAATACATAATACTCACACCCACACCCCCACATATACATATACATATATATATATATATGTCCAGATCTAAAAGGGGTTTTGTGTATATACGTACACACAGGATCAAATGTACCCAGAGGCATAAAGGCAGATCCAGTCCTGTTTCACATTTGGGCTGTCTTGGCTGTGATAGGTCACACTTTTCTAAATTCAAAGCAAATCAAATGCTGCCTTCCATTGCATGCCTAGTTTTGGCTGAAAAATATGTATTTATTCTGTACTGTATTTTTCTGTCACAAATCAGAGAATATACTTAGTGATCTTTTCTCAAATTCTCCTTAAGGCAAATGAGGTTTTACTTTAGTCTACACTTTCATAAAGCCAGCTGTCAGGGCAAGTCCATTGTGGGGTTGCAGGATTTTGTTTAAAAGTTTCATTGTAAGTTTAGTATAGTTTTAGATACCCTAGATGGGCCTCCTGTCTTGGAATTTGTTTCTTATCAGAAGTTGATAAAGGTTTCTGTGCCGTCTCTGGTTTTTGCCCAGAGACTGTTACCTATTGGTCCTTTCCCTGTGATGTTCCCTGCCCATCCTTTCCAATGTGTCTTTTTTCTCTCTGTCCATCACTGGACTTCTTATCTCCAAGGTCCAGAAACTTCGAGGAGATCTGGCCAGTGGTTGGCAGATGCCCCAGGGACCTCTCCCTAATTTACTTTTGATTTGTTACTAGTTATGTAACCCAGTTGGCATTTGTTGCTTTGCTTTGTTTTATTGGTTTAGAGCTTGTATCCACCCCTTGAGCTTGTCCTGGACAAAACCCCCCTGCAGCCCAGGTGCGAGGTCTCTCCTGAGGCACCGGGCCTGAGGTGAGGGATTCCCCTATGTTCCCCAATAATCCTTTGTTCCCCGAACCTCCGAGAGTCCCCTCTTTCATTTATACCACAGCCGTGGCAGCGAAGGTCAAGGTGCTGCAGAGCCAAGAACCCACACATCGGTTCTGTTGAGGCGTATCAAAGCTGACCGGGTGGTCCAGCCGAACAGCGGGCTGACCAGAGAGATACACACACCAACATAGTTGAAATTTTCATGTTGGAAATCTGAAATCACTTTTGGTAAAATCTAACATATTTTAGACACACATTTCAAACTTATAACAAAACATTCCTCATCCTGTTATGCCAGTCCTGTAGGACAAAAAAGATGGTAAAGACTAAGTTGCAGAAAGAACACAAAAATCACCTTTTAAAGTAAACAAACAAAAAATTCAAAAAATTCACCCCACATCAAAACAAAAACTAACTCCTCATAAGAACTCCTCATAAGAAACCTGTTTTTCTATACAACATCTGATTAAAGTTGAAATTGTCAAAGATAGCAAATTAGCTACATCACTTCTTGAAAATAGACATAGCATCAAAATTTATCTAAAACAGACAGGACAGCTACTTGAGGAGTTCCCATTGAAAACAATCTCATTATTGTTACATGGAGTGAAATCCCAGAGATGGAAGTGAGGGCATTTTTCAGGCACCCTTCCCATCCTAGGGCTGGAGCTGTCAGGTCCAAACTGTCTTCTTCTCCTGGCATCACAAGGGAGGGAGAGCTGTATCTCCCTGTCTCCTGTAACATCTGCTGCAAGATGGTGCTGAGAAACAAAAAAATGCAGCTGCAGCAGTTACTGTTTTCCCTGGCTACTTAAAAGGATCTTCAACAGAGTGAGGGCAATTCAGAGTGGCCCCAAGGCTCCTATTCATTGGTGCCAAGGGCATCTGGTAAACCAAAGGATTAGGTTCTTTTTGCCTTTGGTGTGTTTTTTAGGATATGAGCTGGCTTAGTTAGCAAAATACATTTAAAGTCAAAAGTTTTATGTATTTTTAATTATTTTAAATGACAAAGAGGCCAATAGCTTTAAAGCAGGCAGATTTTCTTTGTTGCTCTACCATGATACAAGTCTTTAGCCATTAGCTCAAGCAAAGTAAGGCAGGAGGTCAAAACACTGGACATGGATTGCAGAAGATGATTTCTCTATTATTCTTCTTTGCCAAGCAGCCATTTGAATCAAGTTACTCATGTTGGCAATAATTAATGCATCTCTTTCAAGTTATTTTTGGATGCATTTAAAGCAGTGGACATCACTGAACAACAGACATGGAAAAGATACAGAAATTTTCAGACTATATCATACTCAGTTTCTGAAGTCTTGCCCTGTTTTTATTCAAACAGGAGCGATGTTATGAAAATATGCTAGATGCTCTATGAAGTCCTTGAAGGGCAGTGAGTGAGAAGCTGCTGGTGCAGCAAGTACTGTGGTAGGATACTTTGAAAACTGCTCATGACGGTGGAGCTGGTTAACTTCCTGCAGCATGACTGGAAATGAACAGAAGCAATTCTCTTGCTTCTGGTCATAGCAGCCCTTAGCTGTCCTTTCTTGTCTTCCGTGCTGTGCTCACAGCTGGGTTTTCCACAGTGCTTCCTTGCGCTTTGACAAGCAAACACACAAGAAGCGGGCAGGTAGGATGAAGATCCTATCCATTCACTTTCTTTGCTTCTCTACAAGATTGCCAAGTAAACCAAATATAGTACAGCCAGAGCATGTGACTATTTTTTTGCAACTGCAAAGACTTAGAAAGAACCTTTCCTCATCTTTTGCATTTCCCCCATGCCATGTGGCAGTGGTTCTCTTGCAGGCATACCCCAAAAGAAAAGGGAAGCAGTTCCATGCATTGTATTTGCAGTTTCTCCTTGGCTGCATCACTCCCCTGCCATCACAATGGCATCTCTTTGCCCAGAAGTATGCAATCCACTAGATTCTGTAACTATGGTTTCATGGTTTGGGAATGGTATTCTCCAATTTACTGCTCCTACTAAAACCACATGCAGTTTCCCCTTCCCTCTCCAACTGAAGGCACAAAAGGCAAAGATCACAGATTGAGATAAGAACAATTTACTGGAAAAAATGAAATAAGAAAATGAACGTTAACAGCAACAATATTGATAGAAGGTATAAGAAATTATTTACATGGAAAGGCCTGACAATAAGCAAATACCAGACCATTCTGTCCACCACATTTTCTCAACCTGAAGGAACCCCTTCTCCCTGGAAGAGCCCCTTTTTCCTGCCCCCACAATGATTTAAGGTGGTATAGAATAACCTCCCTCCCAGCTAGTGCAAAAATAAGTATGTCCTGGGTGGAACCATGAAACTATCCTGTACATCTCTATTCATGTTCTGATTCTACACCTTCCAACCACATACACACATATATATAAATATACACAAGAACAGGTATGATTTCCACAGGCAATGTGGAAAGATGTCTTTTTCGTTTATTTAGTCCTTGACTGTGGGTTTTGTGCATCCCAGTTGTTTTCCAAGTTAGCAGAGCTGGTGGGATGTTCATTGGTTGCTGCATCAGGAACTCAGAATTGGTGAGCAGACCATACTCACTGTCTATGGCAGTTATGACATACAGTGGCAGTGCCATTCAGCAACAAATATTATGTATGCAATTCAATATTAGAGACTGCTCTCATCTAAAAATCAGATCCCCTCAGGGTACACTGTTGCCACCCCACCGAGGCCACTGGCTAGCTCTTCTAGGGGCAGCGACCTTCCCTAGCAAGTTGCCTCTAAAGAGGCAGCCTCAGTCCAGGTGGCGCAGGCACCCCGGTGCAGGGATTTCAGCTCTATTGTGAGGGAAAAGCCCGTCAGCTCTAACCGGGCTTTTAGGCCGAAGTGGCTCTCCCTGGTGGAGGCGATCTCAGGCGACGCAGATGAATCACTCGGGAGCCAAGGATGATCTCCGAGAATCTTCTTTATTCCATCCCNGAAGGGATTCAAAACGGGCCAATCAGGGGACAGAACTGGGGTACAAAGCAACATCCAATCACAAACAAGACAGTTAACGTACCAGGAAGTATTTAACTAGGTTAACGGGGACTGGCCAACCCCCTCAGGGAGCTGACGTCCTCCAGGGAAGTGCCAGACGCCCTACCCCCTCTGCAGCACCCTCAGAGGCCTGGTTCCCCACAGTACACATTGTGTTTTCTGTCCCCCTGCATTACTCACCAGGAGCACCCAGGTCCTTGAGCAAAAGCAATCCCACAGGTTTGCCTTTGCTTGAGGCAGGACTAATCCAAACTGTCTTCCCTAACACATTTTTCATATGCACCATGAAATCTTTGTCCTTTTCTACAGTACATGGAGATTTTGATTTGGCATGGCCATCTCAACTAGTAGAGCTCCAGTGTAACCTATTCAAGTGGCCTTCACTAATGTAGTGTTCTAATGTAATGATCTAAATGTAGATCCCAATGTTTGAAGGTCCCACTGCCCAGTGCTTTCAATGTTTTTGACAGTCCACTGTATTGTTTAATTTTCCCAGAGGCTGGTGCATGGTAGGGAATATGATATACCCACTCAATACTGTACTCTCTAATGAAGGTGTCTAAGAGGCTATATTTGAAATGAGTACTGTCATCAATTCTTTCAGGGGTGACATGTCACCACAGGACTTGCTTTTCAAGGCCCAGGATGGTGTTCTGAACAGCGATGTAAGGCATGGGGTATTGTCTCCAGCCCTACAGTGGTTGTTTCCACTGCTGTAAGTACTTATATTTAGACCACCTCCTGCCATACCACAGGCACTTTATCTGGCTGTCCTGCTTGATTGCAGCATGTCTTGCAATTATGGATTACTTGGGAGATACTGTCCATGGTTAAATCCCACCTTGGTCACAAGTCCATCAGTATGTTGCATATCTTCCCCTATGACCTGAGGCATCATGAGCCCATTGAGCCAGAAAATACTCTCCCTTGTGTTGCCAGTCCAGATCTACCTGAGACACTTTAATCCTGGCAGTTTGATCCATCTGTCTGTTGCTGCAATGTTCTTCAGTATCCCAACACTTATCTACATGTGCATCTACATGGCGTACTTTTACAGCCAAGTCCTCTACCCAGGCATCATTGCCTTACCACAATTCAGCAGCCCAGATGGGTTTACCCCTGTGCTGCCAATCGGTCTTTTTCTATCAGTCTAGACACTCACAGACAGAGCATTTGCTACAATCCATGAATTAGAGTAGAGGTAGAGTGCTGGCCATTTCTCTCATTCAGCAATACCTAAGACCAGCTGGACAGTTTTCAGTTCTGCAACCTGACTTAATCCACCTTGTCCCTCAATAGTTTCTGTGACTTGTCCCTTCAGACTCCTATAGCCATTTCCTATTTTCATGTTGTCCCTACAATACAGCAGAAACCATCAGGGAAGAAAACAGGTTGCTCTTAATTTTCTGGTAGCTGGTTGTATGGTGGGATCTCCTCAGCAAGTGTCACCTTTTCCTCCTCCTACAATGGTGATAATGATGGTGGTGATGATGGTGATAATCTGAAATTCTCACCTTCAGGCCAAATTCATGAGGATCTCCAAGATCTCAGGAAGGTTGGGGTCTCCAACTCAAGCTTGCTGTGCTATTCACTTACTCCATATAACATCAGTGGGATGATGTGTGAAAGGGACTTTTCCTTTGAACATTCAGCCCAGTACTGGCAGATGGAGTGCCTGGAGGAGCTGTGCTTCACTGCCAAACACTTCTGAAGGAGCCAGAACCCCTTAATAAGCTGCCAATATTTCTAGTTGGGATGTTATAAGCCTCAGATGCTTTGTATCGCCAACTCCAGAACCTCAGAGGTCATCCTGGAATCTCCCTGGGCACTTTTTCCCAGAGGCTCCAGGAAGACCTATTCTGCCCAGCTGCAGTGCAGAGCACATTTTTTACATCTTGTCTTGTCCTGACTGGCCCAAGGGCTACTGTATGAGCAATCTCCTGTTTAATTTTTTTAAAGGCTTGTTATTGTTCAAGATCCCACATGAAATATTTTTTCTTCCATGACACATGATAGAGAAGGCTGACAATCTGACTGTACTCTGGAATATGCATTTTCCAAGAACCTACACTGCCTAGGAAAGCCTGTGTTTCCTTTTTGCTGGTTGGTGGGGACATAGCTGCTATTTTGTTGACCATATTCATTGGAATCTGATGATATCCATCTTGTCATTTTACTCCTAAAGACTGGATTTCTTTTGTAGGTCCCTTGACCTTGCTTTGTTTCATGGCAAAACCAGTGTTCAGGAGGATCTGAATTATCAGCTCCTCTTTCTCAAATACTTCCTCTGCTGTGTTGCCCCATATGATGATATCACAAATGTATTGCAAGTGTTCTGCAGCTTCACTCTTTTCCTGTGCAGTCTAGATCAATCCATGGCAGATGGTGGGACTGTGTGCTTCCACCCCCAGGACAGTCGATTCCAGGTGTACTGGAAACCTCT
>VWZU01001790.1:0-56048 GCA_013397095.1 Sterrhoptilus dennistouni
CTTATAATGGGCCACTCATCAACCCTCAAGACTTGTCTTTGCACAGACAAATAGAGGATTCAGGTCATTTCTGGTGCAGAAGTGCTTGATCTTATGGCTTTGTAAGGGACATCACTGCCAAAAACAAGCAGTGGTAAGGAATGGTTGCTGGCTTGTTTGAGACAGGAAGCATTCCAGGGCCTGAATTACAGGCTCCACAGGGAATGGTCATGGCCCCAAAGGTGCCAGAGCTCCAGGAGTGTTTGGACAATGCTCTCAGATGCAGGGTGGGATTGTCGGGGTTCCTGTGCAGGGCCAGAGGTTGGAATCAACGATCCTGGTGGGTTTCTTCCATCTCAAGATGCTCTATGATTCTATGAAAGCAAAATTTCAACCTAATTCCCGGTATTGTGTTCACAGTCCCTTCTGTATCTCCTCTGTAGTTTATGTTTCACCTTTGTCAGTAGGTTTTTTCTTGAAAAGGATGAAGTGCCCCAACAGCAGCAGTGAGTCCCATTTTTATCTATACCACAGGTAAATAAGTAGTTTGTAAAATAACCCCAAACTGGCTTTGGATCCTGGCTGTGTTTAATGCTTCACGGTAAAATGAAGAAGTTTATGTACTTCCATTGTGACCAATTGGAGGAAACTTAGATAAGATTTATGAGCACAGGGCAAATTTGTCATTTGCTCCAAAAAGCTGTCCTGGAACAGGTAAATCAAGGATATAGCTATGCTGTCTGCAGGAATATGTGGTTCTTAGGCACTGGTTCTTAGGCAGAGCAATGCATCTCCCTCAGGAGGCATCCTGGCTGTGAAGGTTTGGCACGTACCTGCTCTGCAGACAGAGTGCTGAACCAACAACTTCAGCTTTTGAATTGAAGGAGGCTCATAACACCTTTCATAGAAGGTGGGAAAACTTAGATTTTTAACTATGTCTGGATTCAAAATCAACTTTTACCCTTCAGCTGGCTCAGCACTCTCACGTGTCTTGGTGAGTTTTCAGTTCATGCATACATAATACGTGCTCTACAAATACAACCCAGGCTTAGTTTCATCTGTCCCTGTCGATGAAACTTGCAGATCAGAGGAAGGATTTCAAATCTTTTCATTATTATTTTCCAAAATACCTTTTTTGCCCTACTTGGATATGAAGGAAGTTTTAAAAAGACTGAACTAAGTTCAAAGCTTAACCTTTGTGTAACATACTCTGGATGCTTCAAAATACTGGGGTTTTAAAATAAAATCTTGAAAGACAATCATCATTTATCTATTGCAGAAGACATTGCCTCTTCTCAATTCTGTTTTTTTTTTTTGGAAAGGTGATGATTTTTCTGTCTGAGTTGGTAGACAAAGCTGGTTAAGCATTGCCAGGCAACTAGACAGCTAACAAGCTTTTCACATTAGCAGGCACTCGTGGCATCGAGCAATCTCCTATTGCACAACCAGTCACCTCAGTGTTTACATAAAGCTGATACCAGGTTACAGGAACACTTGTCCTGCATGTGGGACAAGCATGTCAGAGAGAGGTAACAACTTGTGTAGAGCTGTTCCATCTCACAAGCAGCTTTCCTAGGATTTCAGAGTATTAGAGTTTACAGGAAACAAACTGTATTCTCTAAGAGAACAGCACTTTTCTAATAGCCTGAGCTTAATTACTTTCTCTGCAAAGGAGGATGAAGGCAGGATTGCTTTTCACATAATGTTTCTGCTAAATTTTACATACGCTCCTTGTTGTTCCTAAATAAAGCTCCCTCTCTATATTGTCTCAGGCTGTCTTCTGAATTGCATCTTGACAGGTTTTCTCAATCATGTGAACGTCACATCATATTTTTTCAATCACATGAAGCCATTGACTGTACCAAACCAACATCCATGAAAAGAAAGCTGTCCCAGAACTCTAAATGCATACAAATTTCTCTTCTAAAAATGCCACCTGAGAACAGAGTAGCTGTGATTGTGACACCCCAGAAGGGACACCAAGCCTGTGACACCTCAGCATGGCCACACTGCCCCTGCCCAGCAATAGCTCCTCCAGTCTCATGCTAGGTGTCCCTACCCTCCCTCTGCAGCACAGCTCTGCCACTGCTGCTCTCCTGTGTCGATGGGAGCTTTCTGATTTGCAAGCTAATAATGTCTTTGGTGCAGTTTGAGCTGTAGAACAAACCCTTGTTAGTGATGATTTCTGAAGCACAATTTTAATAATGACATTCTTCACTTACATGATGTAGCGCTTTTCAAAGCACTTAGGAATTATTACTAAAGTCTCAAAATGCATCCTTCGGGTAAGTTTAGTTCCAGCAATTATGCAAGTTGTGAAACAGAAGCATAGGGGTTTAAATAACTTACCAGAAGTTGTAGGAGAAGTTTCTAGCAATGCTGGGTTCTCATATCCCTGCTGTCTAAGCAGGATAACATAGCTCTTTATCACCCTTGAAGCACTATCCTTTGTTACAGTCCTTTCTTTAATTTTCAGATGAAACCAATCTTCTAAAGACTGGATTTTACTTCTCTTTTATACTTATCTGTTAAATTAACCACTTTTTTTTTCAGATACCATTTAAGTTGTAAAGGCCCTTTGTTTCATAACACACTTCTTACTTGCACCTTTCCAGTCAAGGCTGCTACTACTTTTGGTGATGTAAGTACATCAGCCAGTTGTTGAACTGTGGCAGAATTTTAAATTATGTAACACATTATATATAAGCAAGAGGCTGAAAGTAACTATTTGTGAAAATAAAAAGGATAATTATATGCACTGCCTTAAACAGTTGAACCTGGGTCCTCAGGTGGTCCAAATCACCATAGCAACATCGAATTCGGTGAATCTCACTTTGCACAAAGGAGAGATCTATTCTATTCCTTTTTTCTTCATCCCTTGAAGACTTCAACAGTTATTTACAGCTTCTCCGTCCTTCACCTCATCCTCCAACTTCTTGTGCTCTCTTTATTACTTCCTAGATCACGTTCCCAGCAAACTCTTTCTCCCAGGGCTCTCCTGTTGTTACAGAGGATCTTTACAGCTCCAGGTAACACACTCTCCTTTCAAAACCGGCTGCCTTTCCTGACACGTAACTCCAGACCCCTTCCAGTAGCATCCCCACTTTCTATTGCTCATTCTCATCCGTTTCAACTCACAGCAATTTCTTCCCTCTCGTATTCCCATGCTCCCACATCCCTTCAGCCACCTACCCATGCACTTTTTCTTTACTCCCAGCATGATTCATATTGCTCATGGTTTGTCCTCTTTTCAGCCTGGATGCCTAAGGAAATAAGGTTTATATAATTAGTCCATCTGTCAGGCCCTCTGTGTGTTTGTCATTCTTCTTTTAATAACCTGGAAGCTGTTTGCTAATTGCAGCTAAAGCAGAGGGAGGGGGAGCACAGTTTGAGAGGACAAACTCCCTAAGGTTTTGTGAAAACAAGTGTCTGGGGACAGGACAGAGTGAGTGGTGAATTGAGGAAAATAGGGCAGAGTTCAGCCCTGGACATTATGTCTGGCAGAAAACGGCTGTTCAGTAATTTCCATTCTGTGCCCTGGTGCTATTTCTCATCTGTGGTGGTGGAATGGAATAGGTGGGCAGTTGTGGCAAGGAGGGCAGAGCAAGGCAACAGGGGATACAAATTACCTAAAATGAGACAACGTTAATACCATGGGTCGCAGAATAATGTTCTTTCTTCCTCAAGTTCCAGGTTCTGTTTGATTTCCCTCCATATTTTTTCCTTTCTTTTCCCTTCTCTTCCTTCTCTCCTTTCGGAAGATTTCTTCTTTTCTTCCTTTTTCCATCTTTCACCTCTGTGTCCTCATCCTCTTTTCATAAGTCCCTTTTCTCCAAAGGAACACCTCAGCAGCAATTTCAGTTTTGCCTTTCATCCTGCATTCCCCCACATACTCTCTTGTTACTGCTAATTGTGCTCCCTTCCTGGACTGACACTGCTTCCCAAGAGGAAGGAGAACAGCCGTAATGATTGGTGGCAGCAATGTCTTAACCATCTTTCTCAGAGCACAAACACTGTCACAGTGTTTGAAAAGCTACATTAATTGAACACAGATTTGTTCAAGCTGCTCGTTGAATGGATTTCCCTTGAGCCTGGCTTGTGCTACAGCTTATTTTAGCTATAGACTGAATCCCAACAAAATTATTCCTGCTGCCAGTGTCCAGTGAACCCCCCTTGATCTGAGGGCAGAAGGCATTGTATGCACAGCACAGGGGCTCAAAGAGTCATGAACAACTGGATGCCAAGTGCAGTCCTGGCTTATCAACCACGTACTTGGAACAGAAAGAAAAAGACTTCTCATGGTTTAGGTCTTGCTAAAGGCAACTTGTAGGACACATCAGCATGGCTGGATGGATGAGGGAGGGCATCCTGCTCTGCCCTGGGCTGGCCTCACCTCGAGTATGGTGTTCAGTTTTGGGCACTGCAACGTAAGAAAGATGATAAAGCTATCAGAGGGCATCCAAAGGAGGCCATGAGGGTGGTGAAGGGGTTTGAGGGGAAGCCGTGTGAGGAATATCTGAGGGCACTTGGTCTGTTCAGCTGGAGAGGAGGAGACTGAGGGGAGACTCATTGCAGTTACAACTTCCTGAGGAGGGACAGACACTGATCTCTGCTCTGTGGAGACCAGTGACAGACCTGGGGGAACGACCTGACATGTGTCAGGGGAGGTTTAGTTTTGATATTAGGGAAAGGTTCTTCCCCCAGAGGGTGGTTGGGCACTGAAGAGGGAGTGGTCACAGCCCCAACACTGCCAGAGCTCCAGGAGCATTTGGACAACGGTCTCAGGCACAGGGTATGACTCCTGGAGTGTCTGAGCAGGACCAAGAGTTAGACTCAGTGATCCTTGTGTGTCCCTCCCAAACCAGGAGATTGTGTGCTGCTGTGAGGAAGTTCATCTGCCACTTGCACAGCAGTTTGGGATTTGAAGTGTGCCTGTCCTGAGACCAGGAATGCTAACAGGGCTGGCAGGGTAAGGAGTTGGCATTCCTGCCTGCCAAGGCTGGGACAGCTACCATGTACCATTTGTGTGTTGGCTCCATTGGTCTGTGCCCTGTAGACCTTCAAGTGTGTTCCTTCCCTCCTGTATTGGACTTGGGATTGGACTAGATGATTTCCAGAGGTCTCTTCCAACCCTAACAATTCTGAGATTCTCTTTGGCTTGTAGGTCATGACCCTTCAGTTCAGCCTGCCCCTACAGAAGTGGCCCTGTGATCCTGGCAGAGGTACCTCACCAAAGCCCCCACCCCTTGGCCAGAGCCTAGACTACTCCACAAGGATTTGTTAAAATCTGAATACATTGGCAGAGAAGTAACTCAGGAGATGGAGGTTTCCTAACTCACGGAACATTTTGATCCATGCCCGTCCCTGGACATCCTCACTGGGCCGTGTTCATCTCCAGGAGCTGAAATGAGGCTCCTGCCAATGCTCATTCAGCTGTGGCCTGGCACTCCTTGCAGTGCTGGGCATTCCTTTGGGTAACCACTGTCATCCTGCAATGCCACAAAGACACAGGACACATGGAGGCAGTGGGATAGTCTCTGAGTGAAGGACTCCCAGTACCCAGCCACCATTCCCAGTTTGGCCCAGGTGTGCAGCTGGAAGCAGAATTGGTGCAATCAGCACTGGCTTGCAGGCTTTTGTTTTATGAAAGCAGCATGAGAAGACCTCAGAGTTCCCCCACAAGCCCAGCTCCTGCTAACACTGGCATGTCCCGGGTCCCTGCAGTGCTCCAGCACCCTCAGGTCCCTGTGTTGGACAGGACTTGCTGATGCTGTGCTTCAGCCCAGGCTCAGGTGCAGTGCCCTGTGCATGGAAGCACCTGAGATTTGCATTTCATCTCTCTGAATCAGCACAGTTCCCCTAAATACCCTCTTCAGTAAACTCCTAATTGCCAGCAATTTATGCCTTCACCTATTTATTGCAGCTTGCGAAGTTTGCAGTGATTTTGGCTTGTGATTTTGTGTTTGTAGCAGTTAAATCATTTATGTTCTGAGAACTTTAAAGAAACATATGCCTTAAAATCAGCAAAGCATTTACTACTTTTGCGTACATGGTGAAGTCTATTCTATTTTACTTTGTTACATTACTAAATAACCTTGGTTGTTATTCTTCAAGGTCTCACCGTGTTGAGCCATTAACAACTATGGAATGTATCAAAATGCATTAGAGCTTCATAACTACAAGCTAAGGGGTAATCAAAGATCTGTCAGGCTTAACGTAAGCATATGGACAGCTCTCCACTACTAATATAGGAAAAAACCCCACTTAATTTGGAATTTTTAGGCAGAAGTCCCTAAGGATGCTTTTACCTAAATGATCTTCAACTTGTACAGTGCACGTTGAAACACCAGTGCAGGAGAATAGGGAACTCAGAGTTATGATAGTCTGAAAGGGAGAAGGAGCACATAAATATTTAACCTGTGTGTATATACAAAATCAGTACAGGGATAAACAATTTGATGAGTAATAATGCATATATTTAATTCATGGTTTTATGCATTTTTAAAGGAAATATAAGCAGGTGGAAGCTTGACTTTAATTAAAATAGCAAAAAAAGCATTCAGGCCAGTTTATTCTCTGCCCAACTTTGAAACACATGTGACAACTTCTGAAAATTGCAGTTCCTGAAAGAGAGGAACTTTTCCTGAAAGAGAGGAACACTGATAAACTGTGAGGTTTATCAGTGTTCTGGGCGCACTTGGGTTTTTCACATAGTCTGCAGGATTTGTGGAAATACAATATATTGAACCTTTCAGGTGTTTCCAGTGGACAGGCCTTTCATCATCGGAGTAACATCCGTGCCAAAGCCATGGAAGTTGTCAGCTGTTCTGACACTACTTTTTGTATTATTAAGATCAAGAAGTGATTAATAAAAAGAGAAATGTGGCACTGCATGGCAGAAAATACATTTTTCTTCTTAGAGTCACTGTCAAGCAGTTTTTCAGGAGGGATGGCACAGTTTTAAGAAATCCGAACCTTGAATTTGTATTGACTCAGAGGGGATCTGACAAGAAAGAGCTGAAGTTTTAATTTCCTGCAGGTTGATGCAAAACAAAGTCCAGTGTAAGAGCTGAAGACATCCTCTGAAGAGCAGCAAATTGCTGCATCCCTGCCCCAGGAACAGCCAGGTGGTGTTTGTGTGACAGGCTGCAGTTGGAAGTGGCATTGTGCTGCTGGGATCCACACAGGCCTCTTCTTTCTTCCCCAGAACTTATGTAAGCCCCAGGATTTATATAAGCATAAACAGGAGACATGTGAAATATGAGAGTGGAAGAAGTACAATCTAATGTAGACCACTGGGATATAGTATAGAAAGTATATATATACATATATCCAGAAGAGAGAGGCTCAGGCTCAGTGCGAGAACTCCTAGGAGAAGTTATTTGCTGGAATCAAGACAGATTTTGCCATAATGTGTTCACCAGCAACTTCTGTATTGTGATTTATTGAGAAGCTCTGTTATTGCTTTTAATTTTGAAAAGCTATCTATAACCTGTGCACAGGAATAAAACTCAAGAAAACCATATGTGCAGGATATTGTTGTTAGAGTCTTATGTTTTATGTTTCTTCAAGATGCCTTAAATGATTTCTCCATTGGCAGGTCTTTATTTTGTGATTATTGCAGGCAGCTCTGCACTCCAAGTGAATTAAATCCTGTTGTGTTCCTGCTGTTTTTTTTTCAGAAAAGCAGCTGTTTAATGTCTGTCTATATGAAAACAAAATCAGGCAAATATATCAGGGTTTTTTTCCCTGATATTGCAAATGTTATTATTAATCATTTTCTTGCAGTAATTTTGGAACAGGTAGGTCTAGGAGAAGGATGAAAAAGACTTTGTGTGGTGTTTCACAAAGTAATTGAGGATGGCTGTGCCACGTGCACAGACTGCAAGGGAGGAGAATCAGAGATGTTTGTGCTGATGAGCTCCCATGATGTTATAGAGGACACTGGGAAATTCAGGGCAGCCAAGGCAGCCCTCTGTCTGCTCTGTCACAGCTGAAGAGAATAATAATATAATAGTACAAGCTGTCTGCAGTAGCAAACCCCCCTCAGAACTGTCACGTTGTCTGCATTTCACTGACACGCACTGAATATCCGTGTCCTGTTCTGCTGATTCCTGTGTTTCATTGGACAGTTGCCCCGTGGGTGACACTGAGCAGTGAAGTGACAGGGTTTGGATCACACGTCACTTGTGGGGTCCCTCAGAAGCTCCCCCTTGGCAGTACAAAGGCTGTGTCTGTGGAACAAATGAAAAAAGACACTCTGTCAAGGTAATACTCTCAACCTTGTGACTCCGAGTGCTGTTCCCATGTTGCAGCCTTGCAGGTATGTGTGTGATGCACAATAAATCTGGAAATATGAATATCTGGACTAGCTGTTGTTCTGGCAGCACTGACAGCCCGTGCTTGGGGCCACTGTGCTCGGGAGCCTGGTGCTGTGTGCAGCCTTGGAGCAGAAACTGGGACTGAGAGTTCCCAGGTAAGTACAGACACCAGTTCACTTAGTGCTACTGCTCTCCCAGTGTATTCTTTCCTAGAGGGAACGTTAAGTGTGTAGCTACTGTTCAGCTGCCAACCAGTTGCAGGGGTGGGAAGTCCTTCCTGAATCAGATGCACAATAACTAGATTTACTTCCTGGCAAAACACCAAACTGTGTTTACTCAGATGTACTTGCTGACCTAGGAGATGGGTATGTAGGTACTTAAAACCAGTAAAAACAGGGGCCGGTGAACAGGAGTTATCCCAGATGCTTCCTGCAATTCTCCAGGAAGTTCTCCTGATCATGATGTTGAATCCTTTGTGGAAAGGGATAAACAGCCTACAGCTATGTACCATTCTTGCTGGAATGAAGGAGCCACTCTTTTGTCAGAGCGATGATGTGGCCTCTGAGGTGCAGCAGGAAATTATTGTGCACCCCTGCTTCTGTGGGGAGGAACCAGATTCAGGGAGGGTGAGCTGTGTCCTCGAGCCAGGTCTCAGTGGGGAGGCTGTGCCTGTCTCTACCAGACGTGTGCATGCAAATGAAGGAGACAAACATCTCACCATGCCTGCATATAAATGTGCCGTTTAAAAGTTTTAATATTTTTGTGTCTGAACTTCTCAGGTTCAAATTTTAGAAGTCATTGTGTTTGTGAGATTTTTTTTTCCCTTCCCTAAATTAGCATATCTCTGGTTGTTAGGGAAATGCACACAGTACTTTGTCGATTGAAGCATTAATTGCCTTAGGCCTTCATGCTGTAACAATCTGAATTATTCTTTCATATTCCCCTTCAGCTCTCCTGTTTAGAAACAGTGAAAGCTGAACTCAGTCAGTGTGCAGGAGGGTAAGGCGAGTTCCTAAGCCCTGGGTTTTATTCCATGAATTAACAGAGCTCCTGGGATAGGGAGGGCTGTATCTTTGCACTCCTCTGAAGGGCTCAGCTCACTATTTGTGGGCCGTAAAATAAGCGGCCATAAGGATAATCCATGTGTGAGCGTGGAGGGGAGCGAATGCATCCCACAGCCCATAAATGGGATCATATAGTGCATATCATCTGCATTTAGTGGCACTGCCTGCACTGAGAATATCCACTATCTTCCACACGCTCCTTCTGGGCTCACGTTTCTGCCCAATCAGATGTGTGCCTCAGTGAAGAGAAACCTGGGAAGGGGTGGATTTGAATGGAGTGTGACTGATCCCAGTGCTCAGGGAATACAACTGGATCAACATAAGCAGCTGTTTCAGGAATGCCTCTGAATGGCTGGTTCCTGTGCACTTTACACTGCTTTTCATGTGTGCTGGTCATAAGAACCAAAATAATGTGGCCATTCCTAGATAACGATCATTTTTTTCACCAAAATTAATTCTGAAAAGCTCTTCAGATTATTACATTAAAAGTCTTGGATTATTTGCTCTACCCCTGGATTACTGGATATTGTTCATGTTGCATAAGGACTTTAAGAGTTTTCTCTTGTTACACAGGAGGCATTCCTGAGCTATTTTAAGAACCTAAATTTAGTTCCAGAGAAAGGTACAGAGGACATGGCAGCTTTTGAGAGGGAGGTGAAGGACCGAGGCTAGTTTTCTGCCTTTCATCTTGATAAATTGTGTAACAGCAACTGGGCAGATAAACATTTTATTCTCTGTAAAAGCGGGAGTGAGCTCTCCTTGGGGCTGAGGGGCTCCCATGTGTGCAGAAGGGATGAAAACTCAGCAAAGGGAATGAGGGGATGCTGGGGAAGGTCAGTGCCACTACGTGTTTGTAGATGCAGATGGAGCTCTCCCAAACCAGGTCATAGGTAATCAGATATGAGCTGATGTTGTTGTTGTGATCCAGTTACTGCCTTGGAGTTTTCTTGAGTTTGGATGGCCGTGTTTCTCTTCACTCTTGGCCAGCTAAATTGAAGGATTCTTTTTTCCCCCAGCAAACAAAAAAACATTTGTTTTGCTGGTACTTTTTTTAAATTATTCACATGCAACACAAGGAATAAAAAGCTGTATTCCAAAGCAATGGTGCATTTGAAAAATGTCAGCAACATTTTAGATTGCTCCAACACTTGGTGTTTAATGAGGAAAATGCTCTGAGTGCACACAAACCCTTGTGGCACACAGGGTGGAGATATTTGAGAAATCTCTTCCCATTTGTGAACATTCCAATCCTATCCTGTTCCTTTAAGCAGCAATTTAAGTTAACATAAATAAAATTGTTTTACCTGGAGCTTTTAGAGAAGCAGCCACACACACAAATTGTCAGAGGGAAGAGAAGAAACTTAGTAAGGTAAAATTACTCTTAGGCTTAGCTGGAGTTTACTAAAATGCAGGTTCATTAAACCCAGTGTTAATAGGAACACTTCCTCTTGGTTTAGAGCTCACCCTTTGAGCTTGGAGCTCATCTAACTTCTGGAAACAAGTGGAAAGAGGGTGCCGCCTCTGCTTTGCAGTACTAAAGACACACAACTCTAGGGATGCTGTAGCTGATACTGAAGAAATCAGGTACATACAGGCTTGACCTTTCAAAGAAAGACATTTAAAGCAATGAACAAAAACATCAGCTGAGGTCACTTAACTTTGAGATGTGAATTTCAGTTTTCTTATGCTGAAAAGCTGTGTCCTGTTTTTCTGTGCCGTTTTCCTCCCTGGAGAGTTGAATTTTGTGTAACTCCAAAGCATGTCTACTGTTGTACAAGGGCTGGAGATCCAGGCCAGGATTTTTTGGGCACACCAAGAGAGAGCCCTTGCCTCAGCAGGCAGGTGCTGCTCGGTGCAGAGCTGGGCCATGACCCATGGCTGCAGAGTGGAGGTAATTCCTGTGCTGAGCCAGGAGCCACGTCCCAGCTGCAGCTCCGCATTCTTCATCTGGAAAGTGAGGATTTTGCTACTGGGATATCATTTGTGGAAAAAAATAAAGTCTAAGAAAAATCCAGTAGCATTGGCTCTGTGGATGATGGGCAGGGAACAATGGGAAAACCCAAGGGAGACAAGTACCTTTTTCTCCCTTTCTCTTCTGCTCGTTTTTGCAGTGGAATGAAATAAGGACTGGAGGAAAGTAAAAAATGATGAATAGATGAGAAAAAGAAGGGCACTGCTTTCATTGGGCAGCTGCTTCACAAAAGTGTGTCCTCAGTGGAAAGACAAGGAATCCCTTCCAGGTTATACCAGCTGTGAATCTGACTTCTGTTTCTTACTTTAGTATATTATTATTATTATTATTATTATTATTATTATTATTATTATTATAGATTTATCTTGTTTCTTTTTAGTTTCCAGGAAAAACACCTGCCCAAGAGCAGGTTTAATGAATCCTCTGTAATTTCATACCCAAGCAATACTTCCAGTGATAAATACCAGGGAGCTTGTTTTCCTTTGTAAAAGTAGTTCTGCCTGGATTGGACTAACATATTGACTGAAAAATATTTTGAAGCTCTGCCTGTTGTTCATCCAGAGTTCTTTTTTGCAGAGAGAATAACCCCCTTTTCCAGGCAGTCCTCCACTGACTTCTTTTGTCTTTGAAAATGTTCCCCTTCTCCTCTTGATATTCAAAGCCATCTTGCTTGCCTTTTCTCCTTGGGAGCTGCACAAAGACAAATCCTAGCTGTAAATTCAGAAGCTTTCTTCATATGAAATGAATTTCACTTAATGCATCTTAGGGAGAAGCATTTAAGCTGTACAATTGCTGAACTTGACCTCTCTCAGTTTCTTTGCTAGAATGACTTGCCATTCCTTTCTTCTGATCATTCAGCAAGTAATTTCCCTGTGATTTCTAACCCTTGATGTTTGGCTCCATTCAGTTTATCCAGAATGGAGTTTTTTGAGTCCTCGTTATTCCCTCCATTAGTAAATGTTGTTTTAAATAAAAGCATTTCTGTGGGCCTGCCTTGAATTTTGCTCATCTTCTTCCCCTTTTTCTCATGCTGCAGCTGGTTTTGCTCTCTCCAAGCTGAAAAATCTAGAATCAGAGCCTTTATTCTTGGTAAGCTGTAGAGTAATAAATCACTGATCTCTCTTTCCCAAGTCAGAAAGGGGATTTGGGATTGCAACTACAGATAGGCAAAAGATGCTGCTGGCTATTGCAGCCTGTGCATTCAGATACAAAGCATTTAAACTTTTTGGGATGGAAATGTTTTTCGCAGTAATCAGACTGAACATTCAAATGAAAGAAAAATAAAAGCTCAACCTTTTAATCTCAGTCCTGTGAAACAAGTTGTGATCATATGCCTACCTCTGGAAGGGAAATGAGTGTGATTAATGAAGCAAATCACACATTTTAACGTGTATGATAAAACAGTATGAGAAAACAATATCTTTAGCAATTCAAAATATTGTTATTTGCATCTTTTTTAAATCTGCTTTGTCTTTTCATTGCCTTCAAATTCAGGTAGGCTGGCATTTAATACCAAAACATTTCTATTTCATGTCTTTCCCTTCCTATTTGCCTTTCCATCTTCTCTGCATATAATGTCTGTGTCCATTGCTCTCCCTCTCAAACGAAATGCTTTTTGTGTTGCAAGTTTTTCTAAGTCATTCTACAGATAAATTAACCAAAGGAGGGAAGTTTGCAGCAATCTTGCCCGTTGCTACTCTGGGAGTTAACAGGAATGTACAAAGGGTAAAACACATCTCTGAATGTTAGATCCATTAACTTACTGACCTTTAGAAAGGTTGGGTGGCAAGTGACTCCTGGTGTGCCTGGTAATTCTCAGTCATTGAAAACTGCCTAAACACAGGTGTAAGTGAAAGGCTGAAGGCCATACTGAGAGTTTCATATTCCATTGAAAGGACTGGAGAACCACTGCGTTCAGCTAGCCTGTAAAACAGGCTGGAATGCTTCCCACCCTCCTGGAGCAGTTACCTTTCCTGTGCTCCATCATTCTCTGCTCTTCAGAGGTTTGTTTAGTGGACTGGTTTTATCTTGACTGCCACTGAAAATCAACTGATGTCTTAAACCACAGCTATTGTGGTGTCATTCTTAAGATAGCAATCACAGATGGTTTTATTCCTCAAGCGTGAAGTTTCAAGCTCTGTTTAAAAAAAAATTAGCATTTTCTTTTCTTTTTGCTCCCCACTATTTCTACTGGAAAGCTGTTTGAAGTCTTTATGAGTCTAATACTTTTCCTTTCTAGGTTAGTTATTTATAATTGGTCAATTCATACATTCACTTAAAACATCACCTTTTCTCTTGCAGCTTTCATTATCACCTCAGACTCATCCTCACCCAGACCCTAGTTTGGATCTGCTACATTACATCTTCCAGGCTCCTCATTTCCTAGATCTTCCTCTTGGATTTGCCGGCTTTTCCACTTAGACTAAGCTGTTAAACTAGAGCTTACAGTACTCCAGATGAAGTTGCTTGAGGAACTTTGAAAAGAGCATTGATACTCCTTCACTTGTGTGTGTATCCCCATCTTGAGGGTGGTGATGCCCTGGCATAGTTTGCCCAGAAAAGCTGTGGATTCTCCATCCCTGAGAGTGTTTAAGGCCAGGTCGGATGGGGCTTGGAGCAGCCTGGGATAGTGGGAGCCATGGCAAGGGGTGGAACAAGATGTGCTTTAGAGTCCCTTCCTACCTAAACCATTCTATGATTTAGCCTGTGATCAAAGGCATCTTTCTCAGGCCTGACATGCTGGAACCAGGAGAGGCAGATCATGATCAGGGAACCCTGTCTGTGATCAGTGCAGTGATTCAGGGTTGCTCTGAAATCCCTGATGAGCCATTCTCTCCTTGAGAGAATTTCCGCAGTGTTGAAGGTTGTCACCCAAAGAATGAGGACAAGAGCTGATCCTTTCCAACATGTTCCTGAGTGGGGAATTCTAATGGTCAGTGCAAAATAAATGAGTTCAGAGTTCAGGAAATACTCTGCACTAGTGTTCTCATACTCCCAAAGGTGAAATGTTTCTGGCTGGCCTGCTGGAGGAGAGGCTGTTCCCTCATTCAGAACTTATCTCTGTCTGTGTGGGGAGTTTGATTACAGTAAATGTGCAGTAAATCTTTAAGATGTCAAGGCATATTAAGATTTAATCCAAGCAAAAAATGTTTTCTCTTTCAGCTACTTGGATTCCATGAGAATGCTAATTCCACTTTGGCATGTTCTGGGAATCTGTCATTGTCACGCATCTGTCATCTAACCAAGAGTCAATATTAGGATGACCAGGGCTGCCCACTGTGCAGTGCAGATAGTGGGATTATCTGTACCAGACATTTGCAATGTGTTTGTATCCCTCAGGAGGAACACTGGGTCTGATGGTGTCACCTCAAGAGTGGACTCATTGATTTAAGAGGGACCTCTCTGTAAAGATTGTTAACTCAGTGTGAGAAAAGTCACAAATTCAGCATATTCCTGCAGATAAGCTGTAACTGGAGTTGCTTTGAATCTCTAAGTTACATCTTTTCAGACCCAGGATGTGCAATATGAATCCAAACTTTCATAGTCTGCATGTCTGTTCACATTTGATTTTTGAAACAGCATTTTCTTACTATTTCTCTATCCTGTGCTCATTTGAGTTCTATCAAAACTTCCTCTGGTACATGTCCAATGACAGATCAAAACCTGTGCAGCTAATCCAAATTCAGAATGTCACTGCAGACTTCTCCAGACCTATCTGATGAATTAATATTTCTGAATTGCGTTCCCCACACTCCTTTATCAAAGCTCCATTGCTTATTTTATATTGTTGGATCTCTTTTATATTTTCATGTCAGCTGTAACTACATTTCCTCAAGTATTTTTCTCTGCCAGGTTTGGCTGTTACATTGAATGTGAAGAGATTATTTTGTGGTATGAAGATCAGTCATTTAAGACTGAATTGGTATTGCTTACAAAAGAAATTTTTCCTGTGAATCATGCATCATGTAAGAAAGAATAGCATCAATGGTGTGTCTTTATGCTAAGAGGCAATTCCAGTTTATGTCTGACTTCTCCAAAATTTACCAAATGAACACCAGTGCTACAAAGTAAAATGGAGGTTGCTTCTCTAACTGCATTCTATTGTTTAACTACATTTAAACAATTCAGTAGTTTGCAAATAATAGCCAATTAACATTTCAGTTGAGAATCAGGCAAAATTTTCCATTAAATCTTTCTGCTTTGTACCATTTGTTCATCTGGCTGTGAAAGATTCCATCTCACTCCAATCATCTGGAAGTTTCTGCCCATGTGGTCTCTGGGGAGATAAAGAGCTATTTTCTGAATGATGACTCATCTCATCCCAAAATTGTTTTTAAAAAAACCCAACATAACCTGTAGTTAGGTCATGCAGGGTGAGATGGTGAGGTGTGACACTGGAGGAGTTCTCACACATGCTCATGAAGATTAAAGGTTTGTTTAAGATGACATGTGATGACATGTAATATAGATACTTGCATACTTGCTTGGAGGGGTCCATGGCTATCTTTGATGTTTGCACAGTTTAATCCTGAACTTTTACCTTCCATGGCAAATTGATACAATGGCAAGAGCCTGGAAGGAAAATTCAGGGGGCCTTGTTCTCCTGGAAGGACTCTCTCACCTTGTCTTGGTTCAGGCTGGCTGTGCTGCTTCCCTGGCACTGGGAATTGTGCATCCACACACAGAGCAGTGATGCTCCTACTCTGAAGGCACCTGGAGCTGCCAGGGTGACACAGCAGGGATGGCAAAGGCTGCACAACATGCTTGGAGCTGAGGTCGGTTGTCGAGGGAGAGGGAAAAATGTTTAATCCGCTGCTAAGGGAACAAAGAGGAGCTGAGGAGGAAAAGGATAAGCAGGAGGGAAACAGCAAGTACTTCACAGAAAGGAGTGATTGAGAGCTCTCAGGAGTGCCAAGGAGTGGGGAGGGAGAGGGGTTTGGAGAGAGAGTGGGGTTTGGAGAGCAAGCTCTTGTCTCATTGTCTCCTCAGGAGTGTTCATCTGCAGCACCTCTCATTAGAATGTGTGTCCTCTGTAAGCCACTTCCGTCGGGGAGCAAAGTGGCTTTATCCATGGCCAGTCCTGCACTTGGAATTAGCCTCTCTGCCTGCATTCAGAAAAACCAACAGCATTCCTGAGCCCATTCAGATTCTTATCTCGGCAGTTTATTTTCGTATCCCAGGACTGCTTTAAAATGTATCTCAATACAAACCTCTGTTAGTGGTTAACTGGGTGAACCTGGGTTTGATTCAATATCCCCATGATCTCAATCCCAACAGCTTTATTCTATCTCTCCTTTTTTAAAGTGCACCTTCTATAATAAATACGCAGTCAAAAGAAAATGTGCTAATGCTCTGAACAAAGCAAGCTTTGATTTCATGCTTTAGGAAATCAGTCACATTTTATCATTCTTGCCAGTTGGTGCTTCCACAAACACAACCTGTAGCAGCTTTTTTTTTTTTTCCCCTTTGGAGAGCTTGGGAAAGCTGAACTCCCTCACAAACTACCAAATTCCCATTGATCAAAGCAAGAAAAAGGTAAATCCATTTGTATCAATGACAAATGGATTTAAGATACTCTATTTGGGTCCTTTTAAAGTCAATAATCTCTATAAAAGATCTTCCTGACTGGATTTCCAATATGATTTTTTCCTGTGTTGTAGAAGTCTCAAAAGAAAGAGTCAAAGTACTGTATATAAATGTTTATATATCTCCCAAAACTGACAGGGTTTTTTTGGGTATCTGTGACCTGCAGGGAAAAAATTAACAGGACCAGCTCTCATTGGGCTTGATGGTGGAATAGCTGAAACCCTAATTAATTGGCACTAACAGATGGAGCTGCACTCAGAATGTCACCTTACTTCAGACTTACTCCTCCCTAAAAGTTGGAAATAACAATTAGAACTTTGCAGAATTGGCCCTTTGTGTTCTTACTCTTCCCATGTTGCCAGGAGATAGAAAATGGGGGAGAGGGGGCACATAAGGCATTAAATATGTGTGATCACACATACTGGATTGCCATGGTAGTACAGTCTCTTTAAAGTGCCTGATTTGCTAAATTGCCTTAACCAAACGTAGTAGGACGACAGCTTAGAATAAATTAATTATTAATATTTTCCTCTTTTTAATGGCCAGGGAAGGAGAATTAAAAAATAAATAAATTTTGGACCTAGCAAAAACATATGTGGTCCAAGGTCAGTCAGAGTCAAGCGGAAAATAGCTATGAGCATCAGTGGAATTCAGACTTGGGGAGGATCTGAGAAAGGGAGAATGGTCAAAATTAGAACTTCAAAAAAGCCAATTATTTCTCCCAGAATCTGCTCCATCCCCTCTCAAGTGCAGACTTTTTCCCAAAAGTACATTTAAAGAGTGTGGAGGGCCAGGCAGGGAGGGGAGGGAGCTCACAACAGAAAGCTTTCTCCTAAATGCAGTATGTACCCAGAGGCTATTAGAAGACTTTTGAGTAAACTGTGTGATTGTACCCTGGTTGAAAAATACAGGAGCCTGTAATTATGCTGTGCTGTATTTATTCACTGGTGAATTCTTTTAGCTCTTTTTTCTCCCCACAGGATATTCTTTATGTTCAGGTTGCATGTTTGGGATGCACTTCATTTCTAATGCCGTTCATAATTTAGTTTTGGAACCACCATATTTATTAGAACAGTATAGCATATAAAAGCCACCCTTTTGCCTTTGTGCAGCTAAAATAAATAACATATATAATACATATCCATCTCAGTGCTGAATATATTAAGGCACATTCACAATATTCCACTTCCAACATGCAGCTCTATAATTCAACTTTGCTCTGTACTATTTTTTTATTAAATCAGACAGACTGGTGATCTATTTTGCAGTGCAAAATGTAAGCAGTCCCTGGTACTCTTCATTCTCTGCACACCCTCTGTTCTTTAAGATATTTATTGAAATGGTTGGTGAGGTGCAACAAGCCAGACATAATATTCCTCCTGCCTTTTGTGTGACTACGCTGTAATGAAGAATTAATAACAGAGTCCTGAAGAATATTAATCATACTTTCACAAGCCAGCAGGGAACAATTTAAGAGCAGGAGAAGTAATGTAACGGTCCAACTCATAGGCCCATGCAGAAAGTCAGGGAGAAATGGGCCTTGGCAAAGGGCTTTCCTTTATCTCCAGTGTGGGGGAGCATTGACACAACTCATCACAGAGCTGCTCCATCCTCAGCACATCCCAGCCCTCCCCAGCGCCTGGCTCTGCTGGCAGCACTCCTGCCTTTCCTGACTCCCTGGAAAACCCTGGGATAGAGGTGAGACTCAGTGGAAACCATCCACCCCTTTCTGTGGGAATAGCACAGACTCACAGGATGGTTGGGGTTGGGAGGGACCTTAAAGCCCATCCAGAGCCACCCCCTGCCAGGGCAGGAACACCCTTCACTATCCCAGATTGCTCCAAATCCTATCCAACCCGGCCTTGGACTCTGCCAGGGTATCCCCACTTGAGATAAAAGTGATCTGACAGTCTTCATACATTTGTAGAGAACAGGGAAAAAAATTATGGGGCCAGTGAAAATATTTACTTTTGAATGTTTTCAGAGTATCTCCTTACAATCTTTACTCTTTTTCATTTTATAGTTCACCTTTTGGGAAACAGACCTGAAATTAAATTTCAAAATGAAAAGTAGTTTTATGCAAAACTCCCTTTAAGATTTTGCACCCCAAAGAAATCAGAGGGAACATTCTAGTAATTCCTGATTTTTTTCCAATATTTTTCCAGGCCTGAAAAATCACCTGAAATCTCTTCATTTGGGAGAGCAGTTTCAATTTTGACAAATCAGTGTTTCTAGAGGAAAAAAAATAATTGTGTCAGATGCAGTGTGACTAGCCAGAGGGCAAAGCTCCCACTGAGGCTGTGCAATACCAGCTTTTCTTGATGTGATAAATCTATGATAACTCTGCAGTAGTTAATGCCTTCCATTTTTCCAAAATGCAGGGTCAGAAGTTGACCCTACAAAACATCTTTAATAAAAAATTATAATGATACAAATACAACCTGTGAAAGAATTAATTTTTTAGAACCTCTTAAAGTATTACACAAAGGGTAATCACATTCAAAGAACCCCATTAATTAGTCACTGTGTTAAACTGGTAAAGGCTTTATGAAGGAGCCCACAGTGTTGCACTGCAGTCCTGTTCTTTAATCAGGATAAACACGTTACATCAGGATATATATTTATTTTTAGCATGCTTGCTGTTGAGGAACTTCACTAAATCAAGAGTGCTGCACAGAAATGGCTGACAAGTGGGAAGAGGGGTGGGGAGGACTTAGGCTGCTTGTGTGATGATTATTTGGAGGAAAACCCTCCCAGTCCTGGCCCAGGTGTGGAATTCTTGCTGAGCTGAGCCCTGGGGTGCTGTGGCTCAGCCCTGCCTTGAGCCAGGAGAACCTGGCAAGGTATTTCCCCCCTGTGTGCTGGCAGGAGGGGCTGCTATCCTGAATTCCCTGGCAAGGTTATCACAGGACACGGGCCCAGGTCATCCTTCATCCCTGGCACGCTCCTCAAAGGGGCTCCTTGCCCACCAAAGGTGGCACATGTGCTGTGTGTCCTTGGGAAAAGATTCCAACTAACAGTTTCCAGTGACTCCAAGGCCTTCAGGACTGTTTTGACTCTTGCTTAAATGTAGGGATTAGGCCATGAGGGTGTTATACTCTATCTCCTTCCTTGATTCTCCTCTCCAGGAACACATGAGGCTTCTCCCCAGTTTAACTATCCAGAGAACACAGAGATGGAAAAGACTGGTTTGGGCTTTTTGCCCTTGCTTTAGGGCAGGAACATCCCTGGTCCCAAATATGGAAATAGTTATTCTGAATGTGCATGCTGGGTGACAAGGAAAAGGCCTTGTCAAGCCTCTAAAGGGGGGAAATGATGCCTTCAGTTTTAGCTTTCAGATTTTTTCAGATTCTGTGCTGCCCAGGGGTGCAGTTCTGAGCCTCATATTAAGTGTCACTCAGCTCTTCACAGAGTAGGGAGACAAAACAAATCCTTTTCCTTCTGGAGACCAAGGACAACTTTCAGGCCCAAAAGCAAAAACAGTGGTGACTGAAGAGAGGAAACAAGAAGGATCGGACTTCATAACCCAAAGCTGTAATTGGACAATTAAACCCCAATATGCAAATAGACCAAAACTTATAAAAATGTCAGACTTTGTAATGGATCGTCCATTTTGTGACCATTTTGGGTCCATCTTGGGTGTAGCCTTGGCCGGGCTCTTATCCTGCCCAAGGCATACCCTAGAGGCCTTTCAATAAATATCTGCTTTATTCTCTGGCTCTGTCCAGTCTCTGTTCCAGGTCAGCCTTCCCAAGGCACCAGGTGTGGATTTTAGATCTTGCAGGCAAAGCCTTTGCATGTTGAAGGTGGCGATCAAAGTGCAGTGTGGCTGGATCCAGGCTGAGGTGAACTCTGCACACAGCTCCTCACAGAATTTCATCAAAGCACACAAGGAACACCCTAATTGCAACAGCAGCCCACTGAGCCTGCTTTCCAACTGCTTCTTATTGTATTAATTCAAAGTTTTTCTCTTACTGGAAAATTAAGTAGCAGGTGTAGTTTAAATGAACTGTGCAGACTGGGTTTAGTGGTGTGGTAAATAGATTGTGATATTCATTTCCAATTAAAGTTCTTTTGCAAAGATCACTGAAGCACATTCTCATAAATTGAATCACAGTAAACTAATAAACAAATTTCTTTCAGCCTGCTGATGGCAAATTCTTATTTCCTTAATATGTTAGATCACATCATGGTATTAATTATATGATGCATGAGCAACAAAGAAGCAATCATTTATTTAGCAATAATTTTATAATTAGTTTTACTTTGGAATTAGTTTTACAGGTAATTCCATACCTACAGACAAAGAGCATTAAGCATTAGAAAAAGGAAATTTCAAGTGAATTTTTTCATGCTTGACTTCTGTCTATCATCCAAAAATATGAGACACAAAAGTAGCAACAGTGTTCATCAGTAATTAAAGCAAAGGTTGAATTCTGCATCTATAAACACACTGCTATGAGAGTTTTTTAAAAAATTAAGATATCAATAAACAAATCTTAAATGTCAGCAGTATGTTCTTAGCACATAGAAATGGTGTGACAGTTTATTGGGCTTCTACTCTCAACCATGTAAAAATACACTTTGGCACTGACTAGAACCTGATCATTGATTGAGGTCCCTGGGGGGATACCAGCTCTTAGACTGGGCTAATAAAAACTGATAAAATATAGCTCTCACTGTATAATAATGTAGTTTCTTGAGATCCTGTCATTATTGCAGGCGTGTGAGATGCCTGTCAGACTGGATTAAGCATCCCCAGAAGGAGTTTTTATAGGCTTCCACTGCCTAAGCTTAGCTGGGTTTGGGAGGCCAGGCTCTCTTCAATCCCTTTGGAGGCTGCTGGAGGGAGATGGGTTTTGCTGGATGCCGTCCAAAGCCTGAGGTCACACTTTTGTGCTCAGGAGAGGCCCAGCTCTCACCTTCAGCAGGAGACACAGGGGACAGAGAAGGATGGAGCTCCTTTTGTGAGTATCTTCTATGTGCCAGTAATTTGGGAATCTTTCTCTGAACAGACAGCTTTGAGTCTGGGCATACTCATTTCTGCAGCCTTCTTCAGGGCACTTATGTACCCACATCATCTTTTCCTTTCACTTAAAAGAGTAACTGCTGCTTTATTCCATGTTGGGATCTTTATCCAGATTTGTCCATCTCATGTTTATCTCAGGTTTAGTTTATTGCCAATGATTGGCCCCTCATAGTTAAGAGTATTGAAATGAGTCCTGTAAGGACTCCTCAGGTTCTGCAGAGCTGCCTTGGAGTTTGGAAGTGGAAAGGCCTTCTTTCCTGCCTTAGACAGGCACTGAATTCTGCCTTTGAAAAGCTGAAAACCTTGTGCTTTTCTTTGTCTTATTTTTAATGCAAAACATGTCTTGAATTTTTTCAGTCAGACCAAAATCTTTTTCATGCTTAAATATAGTCATTGTGCAAGTGCAGGCTATGTGTATATCCAGCATTTATTTTCCTTATGAGACCAGAGCAAGAGATACAAAAGGGAAAGCTTTAGGTCAGGTGAAAGGGAAAATAAAGTGGCTGGTGACTTTGTGTCACTCACTGGTGTGTCTCCTGCTGTGTCCTTGGGTCCCTCACGCTCCTTGTGTTTGTCTAAGGTGAACTGTAAGGTACAATCACAGTCATTTTCTCATTCCTGCATCCTCCAGCACAGAGCTGCAATCCTCTGGTGATAACAGAGCTTCTGTTCTCCTCAGTGATCTGTCTACAGAAGCCTTCATAAAAGTCATTATTCTGTTTCAGCCACAGCCTGGGGTTACTGCTGGAGGAAGGAAATGCCACCACTCAGACTGTAATCACAGTGCAGCACTTCCAGAGTGGAGCTGGGCTCTGCATCTGGATATGCCAAGATCCCACTGGGGATGGGGAGTGGCCCTGGACACTGGACAAGTGCAGGTCCAGATGGGCATCACAAGAGGGAAAATACCTTCCCAGTTCACAGCAAGCAGAGTCTGCCTTAACTCCTGGGTCTGCCTTAAATCCCGGGTCTGCCTTAGCTCCCAGATCTGCCTTAACTCTCAGGTCTGCCTTAAATCCCAGATCTGCCTTAACTCCCAGGTCTGCCTTAGCTCCCAGGTCTGCTGTACCTCCAAGATCTGCCTTAGTTCCCAGATCTGTCTTAGGTCTGTTCTGAGGCTTTTCCAGAGGACTCCCAAACCAGTGAAATCCCACACTCTGCAGGCTGTGGATACCTCTGCTCAGCATGTCAATGCCTGGTCCTTGTGGACACCGAGCTGGCTCCAGGAGGTGGCTTCACACACGTCCTCTGCAAGTGTCCCTGTGGCAGCTCTGTGCTGTAACTCAGTATTGCCCAGCCAGTTTTATGAATGAGTGTGAATTGCTCCTCCACAGAGAACATCAGGGCCCCCAGCACTTGTGTCCCTGTTTACTGGGTGAACTGGGAGGCCTTCAGGGGGCTGGCTGGATTGCATACTTTCTTACATTAGAGGTTTGTAAAAAGTCCATATGTACATAAAGCTACACAGTTATGGGATTTACTTAAAGCATACATTTGTTTGTGTGCCTAATCACACAAAATTTGTACATGAGGAGGAATGTATTGATTTTGTTCAGGGACCTGAAACAGATTCACACACCATTAGAAGATACCTTGGCAGCACTGAAGGCAATGATGGCATTCCCAACAACTCAACAGGATAATGCTGCTTAGATCCTTAGGAGAGAAAAAAAGACAAATCTCTATATTAATATATTCTCTTCTCAAATACTGAAAATAAAGATCAGAGCTGTAAGTGAAAAATTTTTAAAAAATTAATTGGTACTGGAAGTACTAATTTGTATTTGAATTATAAAAGCTCAGAATTATTAGCACACAGCACCAGTCTCCCCAGCACTTGCTGTTGTGTTGGTAGGAGAAAGACTCCTGCAGTATCTCTGAAAGTAGGACACCTCTTGGTAAATCTGTCTGTGATCTGTATCAACCGAAGAGCAAGTTTCCTTACTTGCTTCCAGCCCTCCCCAAACCTTTCTTCTTAATTACATCCCTGTATTTCAAAGTTAAGCTATCTGTGGCCTGAATTAGCATGGCATCCAAGCCACTCGTGGCTGAAATAGAGAGGGAGATATTGCATGTGCTAAAAGCTTCTGTAGGTTCAAATCAGCTGGGTGGAATCACAAGAGAAAAATCCAGCGTGGGCTGTGAAATGTAACAGGGCTGCCCTGGCTCAGGAAAGCTGCTGATGGTCAGGAGCTGCTCTCAGGAGGGATCACTGCATTCCTGTTTTCACACTCTCTCCCAGGTAGGGAGGCTTTAGGTTGAAAGGACCTTTTGCCCCATCTGTGAGACTTCTCTTATATTCTTAAGCTTTTATCTACTGTAGTCTTCAGATCCCTGCTAAAAATCCCCTTTCTTCTAGAAGGTTTTTTTAAATTCCTTCTTTTCCTTTCTCATCTTACACAGCCTTTGCAAGGATAGTGTCATCTTTTATGACTCCAAAGCCTGATGTAAAACTGTGATGTGAAAAGACTCCACGATGTGAAAGTATTTTTAATTCTCAGAAATATTTCAAGGTACTTGACAAACTGTGGAATAGTTGCTGAAATGGAAATGACCTGTGGGGATTTTTATGAATTTAGGCTTCTCTGTTCTCTTGGGTAATTTGAGTGATTCCAGCTTACACAGAGTTTGAAGACTTCTGTCACCAAGTAATGATGTGGTTAACAGAAGATTGGATTTCCTGCAAGAAGCAATTACTTTGATTGATAAGAAAATTTGAGAAAATTCATTCAAGACTTAATGAGATTGACAAGGTCATGGTTAAGCCAGGCATCCACCTTGAATAGATAAAGCTCTGTGTTTAGAAGAAGTAATCCAAAGACAATAAGCTCCTCAAAGAATGGATCATTTTTATCTAGGCTGAGATGATGAATGAAAACATTAGACTTGTGCTTGTGACAGAGAGTCTGGAGTGTGAAGATCAGGGGAGATTCCTCACAAAGTCATTTTATAGCACTAGTATTGCAACTGTCCCTTTTTTATACCATTATAAAGAATATAAAAATGACTTGCAGAGTTTTTGTGGCCTTAAAAATCATCCCAGACCTTTATCTTACATCTCTGTGAGGTGTTTTTTCTGTCAGGAAAACTGGAGGTCACAGGAGAAGGGCCATCACTCCTGACTGCCTGCTCATCCCCTTCTGCCCTCAGTGGGGCCTGGGGGCTGCCAGCAGAGCCAGAAACACTTCTTAAATTCATCAGTTCTGGACTCCTTCTAGCCTGGGTTAGAAAAACCCAGCTACTGCTAAGATAACTAACTAAGCCATTAAAAAGAGGTGGAAATATCTGAAAAAGGGAGACAATTTATTGTTTCAAACATTTTAGGACATTTATGGAAAATACATTTTCAGATAGGTAATTTCCATTGTGAAGTGGTGTCGCAATCAGGATACAAAAGAACGACACTCACCTGTCAGGCTGAGAGCAAGAAAAGGACTTTATTTTGGGAATTTTAACTTACATAGTTTTTGGGATTTGGTCAATGATTGGGGGATGAGAGGAACACCCCTCTGACCTCAGCGGTTAAACCAGCAGTCTGTAACAGAAAGGAATGTGAAAACAATCTCCTTTGTTGATGTTTCAATGCCTGAGAACTCCAATACAAGAATGTAAACACATTAGAAGGCTGAAAATCAGGGTGACGAATCGGAGCACTGGACAAGTGCAGTTGGATTTTGTTTTCTGGACAGATTTTTTCATGTACTTTAATTATGAATGTTTGAGACCACGTGAAAAGTAAAACCTGTGCTTTAGTCCTCATCCTAAATCTAACTATATCTAACTAATGTAATTCTTCTGATTATTTTTTCTTGATGGGCCATAACTCCTGGAACCAACTAATTTTAAAACTACCTGTGTATCTCATGCTAACTTCCGACTAATTTTCACTGTTCATTAATATTTACTTGTGCACATTGATTCCAACACACAGATGTCTTTTAAATGCATGTGGATTCACCTGTGGGGTTAGTCTGGCATAGAAGCATCTTAAAAGGCAGAAAAAGTTTTTCTGTTTTTATTACTTATGCAAGAGCCTTACAAACAGTGCACCAAAAAAAAGGCACTTCAGACATCCTTTGGAAGAGTTGTATCCTTCAGTTTCAGAAGAGTGTGTTCCCAAGAGTTTATATTTCCTTATATAATTTTTTTAAATTTCATTTTTAATAAATCCTTCAGAAGTCTCCTCAAAGCCTAAACTGTACCTTTGGCGAAGCAGTGGTTCTATTTTCATGTTTCAGTAAATAATGTATTGAAACTACTCATACTTTATAGAATTTGTTTATATTATTATCAGTCACCCTGCTTGAAAACACCCTTGAAATGCTAATAGACCATCCTACTCTTAGTTTGGAAAGATCCTACTGCACTCTTAATGTTATTAGGGAGATTAAATTATGAGTAGTTCTGCAGTCAATGGACAGAATTCTAACCTAATTTAACAGCTCCAATTCCAGGACACAAGACAAAATGCAGACAGAAAATTTCAAATTATGTGGAATTGCTTCTTGTGATGTAAAATAACCCTTCTCTGACATTTGACTGTTGGCTTTGCATTTCTAATGGAAATGGTTTTTTTCAGCAAGAGTGAAGGGGTGTCCTCAGTGACAGGTAAGTTACTTCAGCTGGAGGACATTTTGGAGCAGATTCACATGAGGGAAATGCACTGGACAGATGCAAGGGCACCTCACCCCCAGAGCAGTTGGCTCCAGGCCCCCTGACACATCCAGAGGTTTCTCTCTCACCTCCAGGGCCGTGTGATTGCTCCTTTAGGGCAGGTTATGACTGTTGGCATCGCTTTTCCTCCTTGTCACTTCATGGAAATTGTACTCCCTTCCCTTATCCCCACTGCTGTTCTGGTCAGCTTGGTCACAAAATCCACAAAAACTCCCTAATTGTTTCTCAGTGTGTAACAAATGGTTACACACAGAGAATCCCTCAGTGCTGTAGCTTCCCCAATGGCAGTCGTGGGGCTTAACCATGGATGTATTGCAGGATCTTAAAGGCTTGATGTGATGAGATTTCCAACATATTCTTAGTGGAGTTTAAAATACTGGGGATCCCCTTTGCAAGGTGGACTTGATAATTCTGCTTCTTGCCTCTTGCTGGATGTCTGCAACAAGAGTGCAGACACTCTCCCATGTATCACATTGTTCCCTGTCCCAACACAAATCTACTCAAAAGTTTGAACCTGAAACCTTCCTGAGACATCATATATCGACACTTCCATTCCTTAGGATTTGATTTGCCAATGTTAGCCAGCTTAAACCGGCATGTTTCTCAGAGTTCTCAGCTGGAATGAAGGGTGTTGAAGTCTTCTGGGAAGTATTTCTGTGCTGTTGGCCCTTCTGCTGTGGCTGTGCTTTCTGGTTGTTTAGACTGGGATGCTGAAGAGCTTTAGATAAGAACTTGACCTAACTGGGTCATGCAGAACCACCCAGAATTTTCTCACCCCAAACTGAGGTATCTTGCAGAGCTCATTTCCCTTTATGCAGTGATTCCTGGTGCATGTGCATTCCTTAGGGAGAGCACCTGGGAGCAAAGACTCAGAGGAGGGCAAGTCAATTTGCCTTTCTTTATTGATGGCAAAGCCATGACTCTCCCTGAGCAGGAGTTCTGCCTGGGGTGGATGCCGTGTTGACCCTCAGCTCTCTGAGAAAAGCTTCATTCCTTTCTCAGGGCTGAAGAGCAGTAGTTTTGTGATGTTCCTCTTACTGTATGGCCCTTCTGCAGAGGAGGGAAATGGGTCCGGTTGATAATAGATGTGAAGCCATCAGATCTCCAGGACTTTGCTACACAGTCATTCAGGTTCATGTGACACAGATTTAGAGATGTAAATCGAAAGAGAGGCTGCATGCCAGTGAGTGGCTGCCTTGATAAAAGAGAGACTGGCAGCTGTCAGGGGAGTAAATAAAAACCCAGAGCAATAACAAGTCTATCTCAATGTGGTGATGCTTAACTTTTCACTTCTGGATAGCTTCTTGGAAGCCATTCCTTCACTGGGAGCTCATAAAAACATTCACATACTGAGAATTTTGATTTTACTTACAGAAATAGAAATATTTCCTCCTCCCTCTGTGTGTCTTTCCAGCCCTGTGGATCTCTATCCCTGCTGCCTGGCAATTCTCTCGCACATGGAAAAGGTCATTTGTGTTTCTTGCTTTGTGTAGAAGAGGAGAGCTTATGATACTGTAACGAAAACACCAGGAGAGAAGAACATTCCCCCTTCCTAAAGGGAAATCAATTTAATTAGCATAAGTCCTCCCTCTTCTGGAGGGAAGAGAGATGTACCTCTCAGGTTTTGCAGGGGGGAAAAAAGGACTCAGGAGAGCTGTAAATGATCTTGGCCAGAGCGTTGTAAAACAAAGTATTTTGATAAAGTAGGAGGAGGGGATTGATTTGGACTGGGAATTGTTCATTCTGACAGATCAGACTGGCAAAGAGGAACAAGACATTTTCCTTATGTTCATGTCTGGTTAAGTGCTCCAAGGAGAACTTTTCCTTCTCCTTCTCTCTCCTTTATGAAGGAGCTGATGCCAGTAGTTTAAGATGAACAAAATCTTCTAAGACATCATTTTTCATTTTGGAGAGCTTCTGTTTTCTTGCTCTTCCTTCTCCTCCATCAGTGTTTCCACCAGCTGTCAGCTACGAAGTTAAATTTGGCCCCCAGCTAGTTTAGCTGGTTTATGTTTAGTTGGTTTGGGGTTTTGGAGAGGGGAAGACAAGAGTTAATAAACTTGTGCTTCTGCTGCTTGTTTAACCTTTAAAATCAGAACATTATAGGCTGTGAGGGATTTGAAATGAAACTTCCATTCCGATTACAGTGACAGCTTCAACTTGACTTTGCTTTACAAGGATTTAAAATCAAAAGAGTTTCCACTTTTTCAGAAATCATTCAGTGCCCTTTTTTAGCTTAAACTCCAGGGATAATTTTTCATTGTTCTTGCAAGGAACTCTTCTGGCACTGTCAGCCTTGCTAAATTTGTCCCGGCTTTCTAGTTAATGTTTTCTTTACTTTCAAGGACTGCTGCAATCCAGGTTCACCTTTCAGAGGGTTTGTCACAGTGGGACATCAGAGGAACTAAACAGGCATCAAACTAATCTCCTGCATCCAGTGTGATGGGTTGTCAATTGACTGGGAATACCTATGGCCTGCCATTACACTGCACAGTATAATACAATTCCAATTAAAATAATTTCTAGGCAAAGCCCTTGATATTGTATTTTAATTATTGTAGTGGCAAGATATTTAGGTTACTGTCCTCTCTTTTTTCCACCAAGTATTTCCAGGAGCTATTTTTGTAAAGTGAACCATTTAGCTGAAATGAAAATGGAGCTTAATCTGGACATTTGTAGGAACAGCGGTATTGTCAGAACACATCAGAGCAATGGTTCATCTGGAGCTGCAAAGGTGCCTTGCCTTTGACAGGAGCCAAGAGCAGATGCTTCAGAAAATGGTTTAAAACTCCTGTAATGGACAATTCAGCAATAATGTGGTGGGGGGGGAGTGTGGTTCTGCCCAACCTCAGGCAGGTGCCTTTGCCTTATGATCTGAAGCACGAGGGCTGAAATCCCTTAAATGCTGTAACAGCACGCCTGCCTTGACTGCTCCTAGAAACTTTTTGGGTCATTTAAATGTCACACTTCTCATTCCAATAAGCACAAGGATTTCTGCTGCTTTCTCTGAAGCTTCATTTTCCCAGTGTTATGCTTTCTTAATTATTTACCCTGGACATGTCTTCCCTGGCCGTGGTTTTCTCTCTGTCCCCAGGTGGGGTTCATGCCCATTTGAATAAGGATCAATCTTCTATGTGGCAGCTTCCTGCAGAGGCTTTGGAGCACCTGACAAGTGTCTGCAGTGCTCCAGCAGAAGGGAAAGCACTGGCATCCCTCCCCAGTAGATGCTGTCAGTGACCACAGCAGCTGCTGCCAGGGCACTACAGGATATAAATCCCTTGGGAATGACAGCTCTTGCACAGCCCCCTTAATCTGCAGTTATCACAGACCCAGCTCTTCCCTGGAATATTTGGATGAATGGCTGGATCATAGAATCATAGAAGGGTTTGGGTTGGAAGGGACCTTAAACATCATCTAGTCCCACCCCCTGTCTACCTGGAAGTAGTAATAGTTCAAAATTCCCTGTGAAACCTCCCACTCTCCCAGCGTGGACACGAAATTTCAAATATCAAAAGAGAATTTGGGTTGTGTTTTTGAGGTGTCTTCACAGAGCATTTATGCAGTGGCTGACCAGGTTTTATTCTGGGATCTAAATAAATACACATTGAGGGTGCTGGGCAAATTAGTGTAGAATTCCATTTCAAATGCACAAGTTAATGGAAATTTTGTGTGCAAAAGGACACCAAGATGAGAACTGTGAACAAATCTGCCTTCTAGTGATTTTTCCCCAAGTATTCTGCAGCCAGCTTTCTGCTCACATACAGAGTTACTTAATGTAAATGAAGGAGAATATGCACAAACTTCATCTCTCCCTTCTCTTATCTCCTCTGCCACTTCTGGTGCTTGTAAGGAGGATCTAATGGCAAAGCACTGGCTGTGCAGCAGCACTTTGCCTTTTTCCCTTGGGAGGAAAGCCTTGGCTTTCTGATCCATGTCTGTGAGGCTGCAGATGAGAGCCGAGACACACGAGAGGGGGATCAAGGGCAGATTCTCCTCCTCAATTACCCTGGTGTGACTTTGCTGAAGATAAGAAGTGTCCTGATAGAAGAACTGAGTCTCTGCACATGGACATGGGATGGGATGACATCTGCTCATCACTGAGTCCCTGGGATGAGGTTCCAAGCCCAGGGAATCCTTCTGGGACAACACAAGACATCTTATCTGCTGCCAGGTTGGATGGGGTTTAGAGCAACCTGGTAACAGTGGGAGGTGTCCCTGGCAGGGGCAGTGGGTGGAATGAGATGAGCTTTAAGTTCCTTTCCAACCCAAACCCTTCTGGGATCCTATGACTAGATCCTGAAATCAAAGATGCACCCCAAAGATTCCATCCCTCCCCTCTAACATGAAGAAAAGAAGATAAGAAACCCACATTCCCCCAGCATGAGCACTCTTAAATTAATACAGCACTGGAAATGTTAAATACAGATATTGAACCATCTTTTTTTTCTTTTTTTTTCTTTTTTTTTTTTTTTCTTTTTACTATGACACTAATCCAGTAGGGTAACTGCCTAAATAAAAGCTGGGCTCTGTTGCATTAAATTACATTTTACACTGGCAATATTAATATTAAAATTAAAAGAATGACTCTCTTAAATCTGGTCTTAATAGACATCCCCCGATGGTGTTACTGATTTCTTTATTACAGTTCTTATCCTGCCATGAGTTTGCTTTTGTTTCTCAGTAATTACTCATGGTGAAAATAACACGGTATGCAAATCCTGTGGTAGAAGTGTAGATGGAGCTTGTTTCAGCTATGCTGCCTTTCCTGCCCCTCACCCACCTTGTTTTCTGCTCTTTCCTGGGTCAGAGTCTATCAGTACAAAAACTGTTTACAGTTTACAGGGGGTTTTTTCATAGCAAGTCTTGCCCCCCTAACTTTTCTTTGAAAAATGAATAACATAATGTAATTCAAGAAAAGATCTGTCTTTTGAGTGCTGGCTGCTGCATGTGATGGCAGGATTTCCTGCAACATCAGCAGTTTACTATTGTGTCCTGTACTTGACCCTGAAGTGATGTTTTTTATCCTTCCATCATAAGCAGAGAAAAATATTTCTATTTGCATTGTTTGCTTGAGAAGGGAAAGAAATGGACAACTTTCTTAATCTTTGCTTTCAAAGACTCCCTTTCTTTTTATTTAAGAGAAGTTTGACATTCATCTATTTCTTTTCCAGAGCAAGTTTCTTTAATGCTCATTCTGAGAACAGCCAAAGCAGATGCAAACCCAGCTTGCAATGCTGCACCTGAAGATTTCAATAAAGACACAATTTTTAGCATGACTAGAAGCTCATTACAGCCCTTATACAGCTTTATACGGTCTGTGTATTTAGTGGACTGTATATTAGAGGACTGAGAAACTTTTCTATTCAGAAATAGATTATCATTTCAGTTTAGAATAAAAAGGGAATATGTGTTCATTATGTTGGATAAATTGGAGATCTAACTTGCCTGCCAGGAAAGCCACCTTTGCTGGCACCTGACCAGTTGTTGAAATTCTGTCCTGCATGGGTTGTTCCTTTCCATTGTGCTTGCAGAAATGCTCAGAGCAATCATCAAGCACTAAGTCAGTTGGTTTCTGTTGATTTATTAAAAAAAAACCCCACAAACCAACCAAGCCATTTTTCAACTTGCTCTGATTTTTCAAGACGATTCTTTGTAATTTTTGATCTGGGACTGCCATTGTAGCCCCAACTTGGTTGACTAACATACCCTTCTAGGAAAAAAACACCCCAAAATGCCAAAAAAAGCACACTGAAATTTCAAAAGAAAATAAAATTAATCAAAATGTTTAACCCTAGCAGTGCAGTTATAGAAAAATGAACAGAGATCATACTCCATCACAAACTAACACAGCATTGCCTTACTGTCAGGTTGCCAGACCCCACTGGTTCTGGTTTACTGTTCTGACAGCAAAAGCAGTTCCCACCAAACTTGCTTATAATGAAAATACATTCATAACTGCAAACTTATGTGCTCCTTAAATTCCTGGCTCTTCCCTGTGAAATTACCACATTTTACAAAGCAGATGACTTAAATCAAGAGCTTTCTTAAGGGCCACTAAGAAACAGATCTGTGCTTCCAAAAAAATCTGCTTTTTGATCAAGTGTAGTTCAGGAAGCCAATCATTGCCTGCTTCTACCGTTTGCCCATCACAGATGGCAGGAGGCACATTGGGGACCATTAATAGCAGAAGCTGTCAGCAATTCCTTTAATGATATAAGCACAATGCCTCCTCTAAACAGAAAATAACATGATTTGTGTAGCAAAAACTATTGCTCAGTGATAGGCACATCATCATCTGTCATCTCTGCCAGTTTTATTTCTAAGGGAGCTAATCAGGAAACTGGCAGTGCTGTAAACTGCTCCCGACCACCAGTTGCCTCCTCAGCGGCAAACACGGTGCAGAGCCAGTGTTTGTTTTCCCTGTGACTGATCAGCTCCTCTGAAATGCCTGTAAGTGACAGCCCTGCTGCAGTCAGTGGGATTTTAAAGTCCTTAGAGGAGGCTGCAGTCGTCTTGTTCCATGGCTTGGCTCTAGGACATTGTAACTCAGATTTATTTATTTTAATACCATTCTAGACCTTCCCATTTGACTTGCAAGACTCACAGCGTGGGTTCAGCTCTTTCATGGCTTGTCCTCGATATAGTTCTGGATTGGTCATGGATTTCCTAACTTGTTTTTGATTCTCCATCACTTGCCTGATGCTAATGGGGGAAATAGTTTGTCAGGTGAAGTTTTAATATTTCCCTGACCACAGGCAGGTCAGTGACATGAACATCAAGGGGCTTTGCATATGTTCCCTTTTCATTGCCATGAATCATTGTCAAGGACATCTGTTGTCAGTTTGCTCTGTACTTTGAACTTCTACTGAGGTTGTAAGAGGTACCAGTAAGTGAGGCTTCCCACCTTCACATAATCACACACTTTTCTCCCTGAGCTCATGTTTGTATTGTTTCCCTACTCACACTTAGGAAAAAAGGTTCTGGCAGGGAGAAGAACATCAATAATAATACCTTGCTTCTTATTTTATAGTTGAATCTCTTTGGTTTGTTTCATATTGTTTCCTCTTATCTGAATTTATTTTCCTAGCATGTTTGCTTTTCCAGTTGACATAATATTTTCTTGATTCATATTCCTTAATCCTTCGTCATCTTCCTCTTATTTATATTCATCTCCCTTTCCTCTGTATTTGTTCTCTTTTCTTTCCTCTCACTATTTTGCCATAGTTAAATTCCCTGGCTTTTCTTCTGTTTTCCACCCTTTGTGAGGCACCAGCCACTGCTGGCTGTGATCCAGCCCTGCTGAAGGATCCCCGTGTGACAGGGACACCTTGCAGGGGTGACAGAGGCCAGCTGAGCCAAGAGGAAATGGGAGCACTGACTCCTGGCACGCTGCAGAAAGCCTGCATGGAGGAGAGGGGCTGCTGTTTGGAGGGATTTGCTGCTGGGATCCAAGGGGAGGGATGGAGCTGTCCAGCTGTTAAGAGTCTTTACTTGCAGCACAGATGACAGACTTAAGACAAGCCCTAAGGAGTGTGTCTTTGAAATTTAATAACATAAGAAGAAAAATATTCCACACTTCACTAGCAAATCTAATGCTCCACACTGAAAGCATTATGAAGCTTTTTTTATTATTATTTTACTTTATTTATTTCTTTTTTTTAGCAAAGGAAGAGAGCTGGTTTATGGAAGTTGATTAAGAACGTGGTTTCCACACTGCTTCATTTTAGAAAATCATGCTGATGGCTGATGTGTGTTTTCCAGCATGTTATAACTTTTGAAGTGTATTAATTTTCCCTGCTGGGGAAAGTGCCGTGCAAGAAGGCTGGGGGAGGTGAGAGGGGGCCTGACATCCTTATTATACTGTCACATAAAGACTGCTTCTTCAGACTCTTGAAGGTCTGTGTCTCTGGAAGAGTGACAGCCTAATAGGTTCTATTCTTAAATTATAAGTATCCCTGATAGTGCACCAAGCAATTTATCTTTAAAATAAAAAGTGAAAAAAGTTCTGCTGATACAAAGTTGCAGAAAGTCGCTGGGAAAAAGCTGAATAAAATTGAATTTCTCCTATCTTGCAAAAATATAAACACAGAGTACTGACACGCTTGTCTCTGAGCACCTGTATCTTCACAGATAGGACCAGATGTAATTGCCAGCTTACAATGAATTTCATTCCCATCACAGAATCTGGAGTCAGGAATATCATATGCTCCCAAGCCTGCAAGCGACTGCAGGATTTCTAGTGGGAATTATGACTTTTGATGACATGATCCGTTGTGGCATGAAATAAGTTCACACTGCTGCTTGTACCTGGGTGAAGTACAGGCAAGATTTAATAACATAGAAATAAATCAAATAGGAGCCATATATTTATTCTCCTTGAGTTTCTAAGATCAGAACTCTGGAGCTCCACAGTAGTGGGAACAGAGAGCTGACTTGGAGGACTCGATTTTGGCATTTGCCCCGATGTCAAAACTTTGCAATCCAGCTGTAGGTGAGAATGCAGGGAAAGATTCATGTGCAGATTTCAAGGAGTAACAGATAAGCTGCATGAGGATATGAGAAGCAAAAGCTTGGCTTGTGCTGGAAATTTGCCTGGACAGTTGAGCTCAGCAGTGAATTACCTGTTCTGCTAAATGAGTAACTCTTCCTTAGAAGTGTTAGTAACTCTTCCCAGCTTGGCCCTAGACTGTGCAAACAAGGCAACAGAAAGGCAGCTCAAATTCAGTCACACACAAACAGGATGAGGAAATCTCTGTTCGTTAAGCAAGTTGGATGTGTTCACAACATTGCCTTAGCTTTGTTTTGTCTTGAAATCACAGAAGAGATGGGAAGGAAACAGGAATGCTGATGCGTGAAGTGATGCCAAGAACATATGGCAAAGCCACCCACAGTTCATCTCAGGCTATCATTGTGCTTACTTGGGAAGCTGCTTTTCCAAACTCTGGAAATTCTGCTTAGCTGCTTTTCTAACACTTAGTACCTATCAGCAGAAATGCAGTTTCTCATTCCCCTCCAGAAATGCAAAGCAGTGGGAATTATCCATTGTCTCTGGAGGATTCCTAGTGCTTTGTTCCCCATGGGTGATTCCAGGGACTGTCATTTGGACCTTTCTTCTCCCTTCCCCTGTGGCACATTCCCTGGGCTGTTCCTGGGCACATGGTCAGCAGAGCACCCTCCACTCCTGATGAACCAGTAACATTTCAGTCTGACACCACCCCATAGCTCAGACATCCCATAATTCCTCTGCTGCTGCTGCTCCTCACTCCAAATCTTCTTCCATGGTGGTGATTTTCCCACATCAGACAGAGGGAGAGAAGAGGGAAGAAAGGGAAGAGATGGGATGGGTGATCCCACAGTGGACAGCAGCTACACCATACAAATAGAAAACCAGTAAGCAATGACATTCCTGTTTTCACTAACTGTGCTCCCCACCCAGGGAGTCCCACAGACAGCAAAAGAGATTGTACCAAGAATTTGGGGTCCATTTTGGGTCCACCTACACAGAGCTTGTCCTGTTCCCTCTCCACTTCCCACCTGGTTGTTTTGAAGCAGTCAGTTGTTCCTCCTCCTACAAACACTTATCATCAACTACTCTTTCTCTTTTTTCCTGTTTATTTGCTTAATCTTTTTGACACCTTAGGTGTTAAATGTTCACAGCCACAAGGTTGTGGGGCATCCGCCAAGAAAAAAATGGCTGGTTTCATCCAGTAAGGGATTTCTCCCATTGCAGTCCTGCCTGTCTTCTTGCTGTTTCCTGCTCAGCCCCTATATAGCCTCAACTCACTTATCATGCTTTATTTTTTAAATATTGCCTGTATTTTGGGGTTTTTTACTAGTGGAAGAGCAAGCCCAATTAAAAGCAGGTTAATATGAGATGATTTCAGGTTTCTATGTTTGCCTTTGCTACAAAACCACAGTGAGCTAAAGTTTAAGAAGCAATCATTACCCTACATGAACAAATCTCTACTCAGGCTGCGTTTCTTTTAATTATTGTCATATTTCAAACTTAGCCAGACTTTTAAACAATCTGGAATCAGCTCTCCAGATAAATCTGACTTTGAAACAAGGAAGCTTCTCTCTTTGTGTGGGGCAGATTAGCAAGATGCAGCTAGTATCAATAAAGAATATAGAGCTGCAGGGGCCATCATCTGTTTTCAGCACACCTAAAGCTTGCAGCTTGAAGACAGCAAAAAGGGGGCACTGGTTTACCTCAGAGAGAGGTGAAGAACTTCAGTTAATCATGTGTGCATTCATAATACACTCAGAGAGGCAGTGACCACACTTCCCTCAACAAGGGAATTTTACTTCTCCATTGGTAAGCCTTTCATCTTTGCCACACATAATGATGTTCATTTTCACTAAATAATTAATCCAAATACAGTACAAGTTACCAATGAAATCAAGATTGAAATACAGTGGTGCAGAAGACAAATAGGTATACGAATTTCATATACAGGTGGTGGAGGATGCTAATAATTTGTAATATGCCTGGGTCTTTCAGGGGAATTAAAGTCTTAGTCTACACATCCTATTGAGGCAGCCAGAGTGATGGGAACTGATCCATGTAGCACAAGGAGAATTTCAAAAGGAGATGTTCTGAGAAACAGATTCAAGTTCTAATCCTGAATGTGCAATTGACTTCTTCTGTTCATGCAGATCCAATACTCTACCGTTTTCGCTGACTTAACTATTTGAATTATTGATATTTGGGTGCTAGGGGGAAATGTGATTTTAATTTTTAAGTAGGATCTCTCTTTAGCATCCAAAACAATGGAGTTCAGTCTGTGTGGGCTTCTCTTTTGGGGTTTTTTTTCCTGATTTCCTTAATTGAGAAGAGATTCTACCCTTCTGCCTAAAACTTTACACTTAAGGATTCCATCTTTCCTTTAAATGTATCAGTGCATCCCAGGCCAGAGGCACATGCAGAAGGTGTGTGGTGTTGTGCACGGGATGGCTTGATTACAGATGCTTCTTCCTCCTGCATCTCAGTTTCTAAATTCCATTTCAAAGGTTTCTGGGAAGCCTTTCTCAGTGTTGATGCTGCCCACAGCCCCCTCACCCCCAGTGTCTGCAGCGGGAGGAGTATCCATGATGCCATGGTGGGAGTGCATAAGCCAGCCTGTGTTCAGTATCCAACAATTTCATTCATTTCATTAGCAAATTAAATCTTGTTGCATCAAATAATTAAGTGGATTAAGTGATGCCCTCCCCAGTTGTTCAGTCACCTCCACATGAGTGTGTTCTAATAAAGTCCTGGAGTTGTTTTGTCTCTGGCAAGTGATTCTTAGTTAATGCACTCTTGCCATAATTGCTTTTTAATTCAGCAGATTAGAAGATTATCTTTAAATTAAACTGCATTTCTAACAATAAAAGGAATCACATGAATTATATGTTAATCAGTAGATTCTAAGAGTTAAATTATTTTTTCATATTAGATATTACAAACACTTCATGTCTTTAAGACCTCAGATTTAATCAGTAATTTTACCATATGTATTGTGGTGCAAAACAGAAACTGTAAGAAACAAACTACTCCAACAGTAGGGATAAAGAAACAGATAATATTGAATTATTTGTAGTCATTATCATCTCTCTGTTGGAATTCTCATCCTTGTTATCCCAGACATACTAGCTTGGGAACAGCTGCAGCAAATACAGGAACTAGGATTTTCCTTAGGCTGGATCCTTTTTTGGAACTTCCATTTCTTTCCTACTTGATTACCAGCTGCAAGGCACACAAGTCCTTTGTTTGTCTGTTTGTTTGTTGTCTAGGACAGGCCAGTGGTTCATCTTTCCAAGGAAGCCTTGCTCATGGAATGGGACTGGAGCAGTTGTTAGTGCACCAGGTGTATTAAGCAGAAATGTAATTGAGGGCTGGATGCCAAATGGAAACAGCTTTTAGCAGAAGCTGAGACTTTGGTGCCCTGAGTAATGCTGAAAGCCTGAGCTGTACCCCAGGAATGAGGATGGGGTGAAGGTAAAGGTGGTGGCACGATGGTTGCCTACAGAGGTGTTGGGCTAAAAGAACAATCACTTTGATACAAGAGACATTGTTCCCCTTTCTCTTGCCTTCTTGACTCATTTCTGACACATCTCTACCTGTGAACCCACTGCAGTTGGTGCTGTTCAAATGTCTGAATTTGCAGTAAGTCCTGTGAAAGGCTGTTCTCTCAACAGCCATCACCAAGAGCATGAAGAACATTAAACATTATATTTGACATCAGTGGTTTCAGTTGGTCTCATTCAAGTCTTCTGCAGAAAGTAGTTTTTGCAGAAAGCATCAATATTTGGGTTACAGAACTTCTGGGTGTAAAGACTGCTGGGTGAATCAGGAAATGAGACATTGAAAGCTAAGCAGGAATGGAGAAGATGAAATACCTAAAGGAGTCAGACGCCTTTGGAGAAAGAGGTTTGAATTGGTGTGGCTGGGAAATGGAGACCATTGATAGAGATGTGGTGAGAAGCTAAAGATGATTCACTGCAGACATCAGGAAGAAGTGCTAAAATTATGTGTATCTGGGATGCTGTGATGAAAATAATTGAAGCTGATACTGAGGCTCTTGATCTGCTTATTGCTCATAAAGAATATGGAATTCTGGAGAAGGCTCCATCACAAGCTATTTGGGTTATTTGGGATAAGATTGAGGCAGACCATAAGCCTGGCTTGGAGAGAGATTTCATGCTAAGTTTTCCCAAAGATTATTTCATTCCAGCTTTGCTTTCATTGCACTCCTTGACTTCACAGGCAGAAATGAGAACAAAGAAACAAACCCATTAAAATGGAGCTCATCAGGCCAGATTTTGGTGTTGGCAGTATTGGCATCTGCTACTGCATTTGTATCTGATGTTAAAATCTTGGGCCTTAGCCAGTGAGCAGCAGTTTATGACCATCCTGGATAGAGTTCAGAGCTATGCTAAGTGGTTCCATTTGAAAGACATTTTTCAATTACAGAAAAACAATTTGGTGAAGAGGTTCTGTTCAGAAGTACTTGCTGAAATTCCATTTATGCAGCCCTGGCATGGTTGCTTTGGTTATGTTGCTAAAGCTCTTGTGAAACCAGACCAACCCCCTGGCAAATGTATTACATAAAGAATTCAGGGACTGAGTCTGAATCAAACCTGTGGAGATACATATACATGGAGAGACAGACAGACAGACAGACAATGAGACTCAGGGAGAAGATGGATATGAAAGTGGAGCCTGGTTTTCCCCATCAGTAGTTGCTGCAATCAGAAATTCAGCTGAGCATTTCCAGCTTTTGAGAAACTCTAGAACCAGATGGGAGCCCTGTTTTAAAACAAATGTCATTTATTAAAGCTGCATCCATTTACAGCTTTAACTCAAAGATCTGGACTCAATTACAGTGGAAGGAAAGAACTGACACAATTGTCTAATGGAAATGTCAAATTAATTGAATTGTGGAGGTTATTAAAAGTTAATAACAAAAATTAACACTATTAGGGAACCATCCATTCACCTGGAGCATACAGATGAAAGAGATCTGTATCCATGGGGATAGAATCACAGGAGTACAAGGTCATATTTAAAGCAAAAGCTCTCCCAAGGTGGAGGAACACAACGTAACCCACAGCTTTCCTTGTACACAGAATAAGACCCTGGGATTCTGCCCTAACACCACTGTTTGAATTTTTTGTGAAGAATTCAACTTGAATTCTTTATGAAGAATAAATGAAGAAGAAAGACAAAGGCTGAAGTTTCTTTGGTGAGACATGGCTGATAACCCTGTCCCACCAAGGGGCCAAAGATTCTCTTGGGCAGGGCCAGGGTCTGTGCTGGCCCCAAACACATGGCACTGCAAGAGTAAGACTTGTGTTCTGACAAGGAAAATTGTCTGAGCATTGTAATAGCTCAGGTTAATTCCTATAATTCCTCACAGGACTATGTCAAGACAGTATTATTAAGCAACTTACTAATTAAGAATAACACAGAAGGCATTTAAAATTTTGTGGAGGATGGAATTTCTAAGTAATTTTCTGTATGCATCATTTTTTGTCTCATCAGGATAGTCATGTAGATGATTAAGTAATCCAGGAGTTACAGGAGCCTGGCTGTGTTGATATGCTGGTTAGAAAGCTAAATGACAAAGATTTTATTTGGAAATCATCAAAAGAATATGTAAATCACAAAAAGAAGTTCAAACCAGTGCTTCAAGATGGAAATGTGTCAGGAAAAGAGCAGGTTTAGTGTGGAGCTGGAAGTGGGGATGTGTTATCCTGATGAATGGGAGGATGGATGGATGGATGGATGGATGGATGGATGGATGGATGGATGGAGGGATGGATGGATGGATGGATGGATGGATGGATGGATGGATGGATGGATGGAGGGATGGATAGGACCACCTGAGGCACAGCTGAGAAAGTGAAGAGTAAAGAGTGTGGAGTAAAGAACTGGATGGATGTAGAAGAAGACATAGAAATACCAGGCTAGACTGAGAATATCTGCAGGTAGGTGCTGAACTTCATTACAGGAAGGAAAATAATTGCTGGAGAAGGAAAAGAGGTATTAGAGTACAACCTGTATTTCCAAAGAAGGGGAAAAATAGCAAAGTATTCACCAGCTTTTTGGGTAAATCTGCAGGAGACAAGGAGGTTGCAGAAAATTACATATTTAGATATGAAAGTTATGCATTGGGATTTGCATTCAATTCTTCTCAGACCTTACAAGCTAGAATTACCTCCTATCATGGCAGGTTTGCCAAAATATAAAAGCAATGAGAAAAGATAATACAGTGGTGGAGGAGAACTGCAGTCTTCCTTCTTTTGGAGACCATGACAGCCTAACTATTAGCCAGAGTCATCCAGCAGAGGAGAAAGGTGGATGCCTCTATTTGACAGGGTTGCTTTGGAAACCTGGCTTTAAATGAAAATAATTTAAACTACCCATGCTTATGCAGTCCTAGGAAGGGGATGTTTTGGACTTACAAAGCCCTACTGCCACAATTTTCAGGCATAACTGGCTCTGTGAGCACAGGAAAGAGCAACTAATGTTTCCAAGCAATCAGTAGGATTGCAAATGGCAAGTTCAAGGAAAATGAACACAGTTCAAGGGGTTCACAGTTATATTTTGTATCTTAATCTAATATATCAGAAACTACTTGGGTCTGGTAGGACATTTTAATTTTGGAAACCGTTGCACGTCATGGACTTAGGCTTGAAAGAGCAGCTGCTATGCAAGGTCTGAGACAAACTCATTCAGACCTGACCTATGCTGGCTTCTCAGGCAAGGGATGAATAATCCATAAAGAATTAAAAATATTTTTTGGCTGTGAATAAAAACAGCAGTGTCCCAGTCAATCCAGGACAGCAAGTGAAACACAATTCATATCTTTCAGACACTTAGAGCACAGGAGTCAAAAGCGTTAACCCCACTGAAAACCTTGGCAGGGAGTGCTGCAAGGAGCTGCCTTCAAAGCACCATAAATCTGCAAAGTGACTGAAGTACCCTGCAATTACCTTTGTTGTTTATTTAACTATCACTTAGCTGTAGTATAACAAGACACTCCGTGTATACTCAAAACCATCAGAGCTCTATTAGCTGGGGATTCCTTTTCAGCACTCTCTAGCTCCATCCCATTACCTCACCATAGGTTTTTGTTGGACGCTGTCCAGCAGTTCAGCATTAGTGTCATCAAAGCTGTGATGACAGTGGCATTTGTTACTTTGAGAGCAGCATTCACTCCAGGCAGGAGCAGCCAGCCCACTCTCCCTGCCTGCCTTTGGCCATGCCCTGGAGACAGGTGAGGGGGATTGGGCAGCCCAAGGGGGATTTTGAAGCCCATACTGTATGTTATCCCCCAAGGTTCACTCAATGCCTTGTCTGTACACAGAGCCAGGAGATCTGCTGCTGCCTTACACCACTTCTAAGGTCTCTTCCAGCCCACTCTGTGATTATTTCTGATTTTTTCAAGAATGCCCAGAGGCTCCACTGGACAAGCTGTAGGAGTTCCCACCCTGGTCAGCCTAAAGAGATGAGCTGAACAAAGTGGTGATTCAGGTTTCTGTTGCAGATGGAGAGCTGAGGTCTGGGGAAATTAAATGAACTGTGCAAGGGACTTATTGGAACTGACCTCCAAACTTGTCCTATCTCTGCCTCAGCCACAACTCTGTTGATTCTCCAATAATGCTCTTGTGGGGTGTTCGTGGATTTGTGCAAAAAAAAGTTATTAGGTTCTTGCAGCAAATGTTCTTTAGCAATTAAAGCACTAAAGACTTAAATTTTTGTTCTCCTCTTAGTGAGGAGAAACTCCTGGAGCATCAATACAGTCACTTAAAGCTATACAACATTCATCCATCATTCTGGTGGCTTACCTGACTCATACTACCTGGAAGTGCATGCTTTGCTTATTACACTCTTTATTCTTGGAATGGGGTTTCCTAAATCCATCACCCATGGGGCTTCTGTGGCACTGTGTCACACTGTGTGATCAACTGGGCTGTTGGTAGCAGCACAGACAGATACATCTCAGGAGCATCCTGATCCAGGGACTACAAAATCTTTTTAAACAGCTCTTCATTTTTTTTTCTCTGTATCCAAACAGAATGCTAGAACAGGAGAGATTTAAAAAGGCCTATCCCAGGATAATGATTTGCCCAGGAACACGTAACTCACTGTCACTGGGGGACAATAGCTGAGCAGCAGCAGGATTGCAGATGCTCTCATCCCTGTAAAGCAAGTGCCATAAACAGTTAAAGACCTGGGACTATTCTGGTCTGATTTACTCTTGTTCTGCTGCCCTCAGTTTCATTTTAATATTGAATCAAAGGAGTTTTGCATTACAGAAAACTCACTGCCCACCAAGCTCATCTGCCTCATGAGTACACCCAAAGACAAAGGGTCCTGGCACAGAGGGGTTTATTTTAAGTAGCTGAGTTTCACCTACGCCTGTCAGTGAGTAATTGTTACACCTACTACAGCTCCCCTCTGGAAAAAAAAAAGAAAAAAAAGTCACAGAAGAAAGTTTAAGAAAACACTATATAAGCTTTGTAAAACATAAAGGCTTCGTTGTACATATAGAACTGCATGAGTCAGTGAGCCAGCTAATCTCTATGATAGATTTATGCCAGCAGCATTTTCTGCTGTGGGACTCCAAGGGCATAAAAGTCAGGATTTCACAGCAGTGTAAGGGTAATGGTTAAAGTATGTGTGATGGTGGTCACAGTAACAGCCCTGAACAGGGAAGCACCCACCTTTCTCTCAGGTGTTCTGACAGCCTGATATTAAAGACCTGCCAGTGTCAGAAGATATAGGAAATCAGCTGGCCTCTCTGACAGATTTTACAGCAGAGTGTTTGTGCTGTCAAGGCAGTGAATGTGACAACCCGAGGAATGACAGTAATAGGAATGTTTAGTTAAGGGAACAGCTGAACAAAGATGCCACTGTTGACAATAACATGCTTAAGTTATAGGGAGACTCTTGGAACTTGTACTTGGAGGAGATTTTATTAGGCCCAGTTTTCTACTTGGAGGTTTTTGTTTTGTTTTCAGAGTCTTCCTGTGTGTCTGTCTCGTCTGGTTTTACTACCATGGTGAAATACTCTTTAGTTATAATATGGAAGAAAGACAAAAGTCACTCTGCAATGCTGCTTCACTTGTATCATTGTGATAGTGTAGGCAACATCTGAAGGCTGCACTGATTAAGATTTAAAATCTTAAAGTTTTATAAACAGACAAAAAAGCCCATTTTGAGTTGGGACAACTGAAGTTTGAGATTAAGGGTGTCATTGACCCCACTTACTTGACCACCTAAAAATGAGATAATTTGCTCAAGCTAGCCATGGAGTAAACAGAGAGTGGGGATGTGCAGGGAACATTTAATCCCACTCATCTCTTTCCAGTCACCAGAGAAGATGCCCAGACAGCTACAACAGATGGGACACTGCACAGTCAGGAGGGGAACCTCAGGCTAAGCTGGAGGCACACACAGCACAAGCCAAGCCTGACTTTCCCAGCCACCTCAGCAGAGCTTTAACCCTGTCCATGTCCCAGGACTCCATGTCCCAGGAGTGTCATGCAGCAAAGGACTTGGCTTGACAGAAACCAGAATCCACATACATTAGATCATCCTCTAAGCTTGAAATAATAATAATAATAATAAGCTAGTTTTAAGGACAAACCAGAGGTGTTTCCTGATTATTTGCTAGGAAAGACTAATGAGTGCAAAAAGCATTAAGAATCCACAATGTTTAGCCAGAGCTGCTCTGGTCTGGGATCATAAGGACACTGCACCTCTTTTTAGGGAGCATATTCAGAGGTAAAACATTTAAGCAGAACATTTTGAGGCAAAGTAAAATAAATATTACCTTCCCTTAAAAGTGCTTTTACTCTGAAGCAGTAGTTTTCATTACTCTTGCTTAAACTCTGGAAGTAAACTGAAGTTTGGTTTCTAGGTCTGTGTCCCACCTCCATCTTAGGCTTTGATCACCTGCAGTGGTTATTAGCTGTGATGTAAGAACTGGCTCTGGGGGTCAAGAGGTTTGTATGAAAAGAAGGAAGTGCTAATTACTGTCCACCCTAATAAGCTTAGAAATACAGCAGAGACAAGTCCATTATCTCAGAGTTAATAGGGTTACAAAATGTTGACAATGCACATGATCTGCTTTCCTATCAAATGCTACTGAAATTATGGATTGTTGCCGCGACGTGAGAGTTGCATCAAATGATTACAACTTGGGATTAATAGAGGTCATTGCCTATGTAAGTCTGGCTTTCGATGGTATTTAAGCCCCTGGATGGATATGGGTGCCTGGGTACATTTGCAGATGCTCTGCTTTACACATCTACCAGCAGTGCAAGTTAGGGAATTCTCTAAAAATGTCTTTCACATGCTTGTTTGGAACTCCTGCATGGGATTTAGTGCCACCCTGTCTGAGCTGTCTGAGAAGGAGCTGTGTAATACAGGCTGCATGAGGCCAGTGTGTTCTGAGCCCCACAAAGGTGTATCAAGCTCTGAGAGTTGACCAGCAACCTCTCAGAAATGGCGTATGAAAAATTAGTAAGATGGCTGATTTGGTGTGTTTTGAAAAACTAAAAGGTTTTAATTAAAGTGAAAATAACAAACTATGCAGAACAAAAGAATAAAAGCCATGCACAGTGCAGGGAGGTCCCTTGCACCTGCTAAGACACCCCAAAAAAAGCCCTGACAATCTTTGTGCTCTCTCTCAAGTATTCAGTGATCTAGGAGGGGGGTTTTGCATGCTGCTCAATAGAAAATAGCTGCATTTCTTGAGGAACAGCTAAAGGATCCAACAGCTGCTTTTGTCCTGGCACTGGGACAATGACAATGAGAAGAGCATAGAAGTTTCTGGTTCTTCTTCCTTAAAAGTTCAGGGATAAAACTCAAACTCTTTCCTATTACAGAAACATCTGTTAAGTTATAGGGGTGCACTATAACAGCTGTGGAGGTCCTTCTGTAGTCAACACACAGAGCCTGCTGTCCCTGAGAGGCAGGAGAGCTCCTGGGAAAAGGGAGTTTTCCTCCCTGGGAGCTGCAGAAGGAGCCTGGATGAACTGAATCCACTGTGGCATGGCAAGGTCAGATGAGATGAATCCCTCTCCATGTCAAAAAGTGATTACACATCTGGTCAGTCCCTTAGAGTTAATGGAAAGGATGATGCATACGCTGTCCAAGGGAAAAATAAATCAGTGCTCATATCCCAGTCTCATCTTCTGTAACACAGGCATACCCATCTTATCTCTTGAGAAGGGAAGGAGGATCAGGGAGGCTGCAGGCATCTCAAAGTGGTGAAAGGAGAAGGAGCAGAGCATTAATACAAAGGTTATCTTCTACTCTCTGAATGCTTTTAAACCAGTGTTTCCATTAGTCAGAGCTGTGTTCCTGCACACCTGGAATTTTTTCATCTCTTTATACATCGCTCAACTTCAATGAATTCTTAAAAGTGAGGCATTCCAATGCCTAAACCACAGACAGCTGCAGCCAAGTCAAAAGTTCAGAGGAAAGCATGGGTTTGCACCCAAATCTGCATTCAGGGACCCCACTTTTAGCAGAAATGAGAATAATTTTTAATTTGTGGTGACAGAAATTTTGCTGTGACTTAATTTTTCTCAGCCCATCAGTAAGTATTATTTTTCTTAATGGAAGTTTTTAGTTAATGTAAGTGCAACTCTTGAAACACCAAGAAAACAGCTAATGTGTTCTGGAGAAAGTGTTACTTGCACTACAGTACTTGGCATGCTGCTTCTAATATATAAGTTTAGCAGAAGAGAAAAGCTTGTTCTTCAGACCAAGATCTGAATGTGAACCGTAATCATGCTCTGGAGCATTTGCCATCACATAAAAAGTCTAAGTTCCTTTGCAAGCAGAGGTTCAGCTTGGCAACTCCTGCAGATAATTTTATGGTGATTTATTCCTTTTTGAAGAGCATCCGATGATACTGATCTTTCCTCTTTTCCTCTGTTGCTTTCTTAAAATGTGACATTTTTGTCATGTTGTTGCCCTGGGCAGCACAAGCACAGCTGCAGCAGCACCAGCACTGATGTCACTGTCTCAGGAGTTTCTCAGCCAACCCCTTACTGTCCTGCCGGGGTTCCTGGCAGCTCCCCGTAGTTGAGGTTCACTCAACACCTCCCCTTTAGTGGGGGCTTAAAAACCAAATGCTGCCTTTTGGGATTTTGGGTTTCAGAACAGCTTGCTGGGCCCAAGCTCACACACTTGGTAGCAATCCAAGGATTTTTGCCAGGATGGCTTGGTCTTTCCTCATTGGTTTTTTTCCTCAAGGTAGATTCCCTTGGAAACACAGACCTACACATGTGCCCACATTCAGGTATTCTAGGTAACACTGAAAGCTAGACAAGTGCCTTCCTATTATATGCATTAAAATATTCTGCCGTGACAGACAGTTTCATTTCAAAAACCCAGTCCTAGACAAGAAGGTATTTTCCTTTTATTCCCAATATATTACTTTTAATATATTCAACATGCCTCATTAACACATCCAGAAAGGTTTTGACATCTTGAAGACTCTGCTTCAAAAGTTTCTGCTTTAATACTTCTTGCTTTGTTTTGAAACTACTTTAAAAATCCAAAATGCTACCAAAAAGGCCAACTAAAATGTAATATAAACGAGCTCAAGTCCAGCTGAAAGGGAGCTTTACAGTAATGGTCTGAGTCTAGAAATCCTTATAAAAAGCTTTAAGTTCTTTTATATAAAGGATTTTCTTATATCAGATAAATGCTTTCTTTGCTCTGAGTAACCTTCTGGTGATTTCTTGCTTGAAAAAGATTTGTCGAGTTCTGAGACCAGTTTAAGCTCCAGGAATAATGCCCCTTCATCTAGGTCACTGTTCCACAGAGTAAGGAGTTAAGAGAAGTCCCCTTTTTCCATCAGCCAAACATTACTTCATGCCTTTACTCTTTGGAGGGAAATGCTTTAGGCCACATCCCACTCCACACTCATTTATCAGCCAGGCAAATCTCTACATGCAGATTTTTAAAGATGTGAATTGAATTTCTGCTAACACACCGCTTGGGTAATTTGAGGTTTTTCTGTGTTCCAGGGGAATTGCTTTCCACCTTTGTAAATGTCTACTGAATAATTTGTCTGAGAAACCTCTCTGCACTGACTTTTCTCTCATTACCTTGCTATGATACTTGGGTCCAGGACACCTGCACCACATGGCCACACTCAGCCTAAAAAGCTGCCTTTCTGTTTAGGAGGCTGGACTGTTGGTGTCCTGTTGAAAGCCAAACAGTGCTGCAAGTCCTTGTTGCAGTAATGACTCTGTTTGTGGTGCCCTGATCCTGCCCATTTGAGCACAGGATTGCACTGAGTTGAATGACTTCACATGCATAAGGTGAGTCACAAGCTTAAGTGCACACTGAGATGAGCTAATTTTCCCTAATATGCTTTGCCAAATCTATGTCTATTTAAATACTTCTGAGAAAGGGGAAAGAAAAAAGTCTCTAGAGAGAATGACAAAAGGATTTTATTTTGGTACCAGTGTATTAAATACCTGTGTCAGCAGATTCTTGGATGCCTTCTCTCTTTCCCAGCTTGCCTTTTGGTCTCCATTACTGAGAATATTTAGTGAATTGCTGGAAGGGAATTACAAACTGCTCAAGATTATTCTTCTATGCCCTGTCCCTTGAAAGATCTAAATAGAGTGTGAAGACAAAGTGGGGGGGGGGAGGGTAATCATTATTTCCACAAGAATGTTTAGGAGGTTTTACTCACATTTGAGAATGGAGGATTTACAATAATGTCTAAAAAGATCATTCCTAAGAAAAACATAGTGTACAAGAAAGAGTTGTTATATTTGTCAAAAGCAGTTTATGGAACAAAAGAAAAATTGTCCACCATCTATCATATGTTGGAATCAGTTGCCTGGTAAATAACAATCTGCTTAGTGTGACAGTAATGAAGAATTTTATCTACAGCCACTGCAATCATGGTTTGCAGCCCTTGTAAATATTCCATTTGCTTTTATGTAGGCAAGCACACTAACTGTTAGCCAGATTACTAAAGGGAGGGACTGGGTATTTTTACCTTTCACATCTGACCAATTCCTAGAGATTCCAGGCTGAGGGATCCTGGTGATGATGCAAATGGTTGCAGCTCCAATAATGACAAAAGACCTTAATTCAAAGGGAATGTACTCCATTAGGGCTGTGCAATTTGTAATATAACCGTTAAGAGACATTCCTTTTAAAAAGGGAATGGGAAAGAAAATATGTTTGATGCAGTGTGTTATATAAGGAATTGGTAGCCTTTGGTAAGTAAGGTTCAAAAAAACCCACTTATCTTAAAATGTATTCCATTGACTAACAATTATGTGCCAAAATTAAGCTAAATTACATTCTGACTATTCTTGAACAGAGTTTAAAAGTTCTGAGTAGTGACATTGGTTGAACCATTAATGTAAGTCCTTAAAATGTAAGTAGTTTCTTGATACCTTCCACTTTGGGTCATCTTTCTTTGGAAAAATCCCACACAACAAAACCAGATGCTGCTCTACATGCATAGGAGAAATCAATGGATGGGATCAATATTCCCTCCACAGGTAATAAATGCTGAGAAGCATTTCTGTCTATCTAAATTGATCCTAGAGAATTCTTTAAATTGGTTCTGATGTGTATAAAAACCATTTCCCTATTGATCAAAGCTTTTCTTGCTTTCTTTCTTTGATATGTTATTTCATCTCTGCTATCAGGAATGGTCTCAGGCTTCTGTATGCAGTTATGATAAACAGAATTTCTTCAATCCATGCAAGATTTTTTTCCTTTTAATTTAAACCCAGAAATAGCTGGGTTTGTCTTTGAAGGTGGATGCTTTGCTTACAGTTAGGCAGTGCAAGTAATTTTTAAATTGAGGAAGTTATCACATCAGAATTATTTGCAAGCAAGTCTAAAGTAACTGCTGTACTTTTACTAGAAACAACAGCCCAAATCCTGCTCCTCAACTACTCTGTTGTCTCTGAGAGGAGAAGCTGCTGGAGCAAAGAGGAGGGATTCTGATCTATCACTGTCCTTGTTCTGCCCCATTTTTTAGCAGAAAGTTCACCTGAGCTGCTGAGTCCATGGAAAATGTTACTGGGAGTGAGCAAACGGTGCCAGTTATCAGGAAGAATGTCTCAGCCTGATGTGCCTGGGGAGCCCTGGAGTTTGTGACTGTTGTTACAACACTGTTTTATTAGCGCTGAAACTGCTAGACTGCTCCAGAAACATTAAGTACTGGTGGGCTAAAACAGAACTTTTCAGCGTATTTGATAATGGAATGTTACAGAATTAGTAAATTAATTTTTGCCCAAAGAAAAGTTAAATGCTTTAATGGGCATATAAAAAGGTTCACCAGTGAGGAGTGGTGGTGGTTTGCTCCAAAACTGTCACAGTTTCCAGCTGTTTGGACATACAAGGCAGTATGTAGTATGGTCCTGGCAAGGTTTCACTCAAAATTCACTGTACAAAGAAGACAGTAATCATGGCTGTGACTTCTGTTAGGCTCTTATGAAATATAAATTGTCAAACTGTCTTTTGACAAGTACAGGTTTTGTTCCTTTTACCCCAAGTAATTTGAAGCCATCAACCCAGCAAATTAATCTTGTCTAGTTCTGTCTTCTGAAGAAATGCAGTAACAAATTAGATTGCTTCAACACGCCTGCACTATTTTAAATTTATCCACCAGTTCAAATTAGGAGATGGATTTCATACTGTATTCACAGGAGGGGCTTTGGTTCCTTAGGATTCCTTTGCATAGGTATGCAAAGTTCCTTGCAGATGAGAAAAAGCAGAAATATGCTTACTTATATATAACACAACTGAGCCTCACTGAAAGCACCACTTTTGCTTTTAAGTTTGCATGTTTAGGTCAGTATGGACACTCCAGTAAATTTGGTGGGATTTTTGCCAGATTCCTGCTCTTGGCACTTCATGGCTACAGTCTTTATCAAGCCTATAACTTTACGTACATTTGGAACATTTACAAGAACAGATTTATATACAAAATAATTAATTTTAACTACCTCCTTCTCTAGAATGGGATATGTATCCTAAAAGTTAAAAAAAAATTGCTAAAATATTACTATCTCTGAGGCACTTAACGATTTTTGGGTTCAGCTCTTCTCTCAAAACAATATAGATATACAGTTTTAGTAGCAGGAATAGTTCTTCTAGAAGGGCATGGATGATTTTTATTGTTTTAAGTACAAATGTATTTCCAACCCAAACAACAGCACTGCATTTGTAATTAATCAATGCCTAAAATGAAGAGCATTGCCAGTCCGGAGACAAGAACAGAGCTTTTCTCTGTAGGACACTGGGAATGGAAACCTACAGCAGTACTTAACTGCAATGCTGGGGAAAAAAGGGAGCCAAAAGTGCAGTGATTCCTCATAGTAAATTCAGTCTGGTCCAAGCAGAAAGGTGACTGTCCAGAGATTCCAGATTCCCAAAGCTCCCAGATGAGGTGGGATTCAGATGAGAATTTTCATGGAAACCCTGTGTCTCACCATCCTCTGGGGGGTAATCTGGGGTCTGGCTTGGCTCCACATTTCTCTGTGAATCCCCAAGGAAGGACTGAATCCTGAGGTTTATATGTGGAGTAGGCACCACCAGCCAAGTATGTTTTCATGCACAGAGTTTTTTCTCTGCTAAGTGGTCATCCCTCATAAGGATTCCTTGCACAGAAGTTGTTTGTACCTTTAATTGGCTTTGCTACCTTTCTTCACCTTTTCCAACTCACTGCATCCTTTTAGAAGCAAGTGTCCAGATGGTCAGAGCTTATGTTATTCTAAGGACATAATAGGGGTACATCAGAAAAATTAGTACTTGTGTTCCAGCAATGGGCAACAGCAAATCAGCTGTGATTAGTACAAAGGCTGCTACTGTAGGGTCTCTTTGTGGTGGCAACATGCTTTGTCATCACTCCTTGTCTGCCAGGTTGAAGAAGAAGGCTGAGCTCAGGATTGGCATGGGGCCAGCCAGAGCAAAGCTTCACTTTGTCTCCCCATGTTGCCAAGTGCACCAACAGATCCAGAGCAGGTTCTGGAAGCCTTGTGAGCTGGAGATCTAGAGGCTGTGGGATCTAGAGGTCAGAGCCCTGGAGGCTTTACATCTTCTAAGCAGAATCTATTCATTTCAGTGCAAGTCAGCCTAACTGCTCAGTTCAGTGAGTTTGCATAGACCAGCCCCACCTGACAGTTGGGTCAAAGGTATGAAGAACAACCTCTCTTAAGGTTTTTATCTTCCTCCAGTGTTATATCAAAGTGCTTTCGTTAGTGACAAGTAAGTATCCAACATTAAAATACAGCTTTGCATCACAATTATGTAGTAGATTTTGTTTGCTTTCCTAATTGGAGAAAATTTTGAAAGAGCAATAAAACACAATTTGTTCCCTGTTCCCAAAATGAAACATCTCCTTTTGGAAGGAGGGAGGGAGTAAATTTACATTATAATGAGCAGAATGTTATGAGCCCGTAGATCAGTGTTGACATAAAGGGTGACGGAAATGAGATGTCATTTTGTGCATTCCCCCTCATGTGCATCTGCCTCTGCTGCTACTGAGCCAGGAAGTGGCTGTGCTCATGGTCAGCCATAGTAACACATCCTAACTCAGGGAAAAATCCCTGTGAAATGAATCATTCTTCACCAGAGCTGCCAAGTGCACCTCCACCCTTTTCCCCGGTGAGTGCTAGCGATGGAGGCAGTGCAGGGTACCACTGCACCTCCTGGCTGGCTGGTTTTTACTGACCGTCTCTATTTTCCTCTTGGCTTTGTCGTTTCCCAGGACTGTTGGAACACTGGCATGGACTGACAGTCCATGATGACTCACATGGATGAGTGCTCTGGTTTTGCTTCAGGCCTGTGACTTACCTAGCAAAGCATGCAGAAAAATGCAGGGTTGGGGTCTGCCCCTGCCCTGCTCACCCCAGGGAGTGCATGAGCTGAAGGTTTGTCTCAGTTGTCACTCTGTCCTGCCCTTACTTTCTGGAAGTGGACTGCAGCTGTCCAAACCTTTTCTGCTGCCTGTCCCTCTCTGTAACAACTGGGTTCATTTGTGGTTTTGAGAGGCTGGAAGTGACATTAACCCTCTGCCCAGCTGTTGTGGTGTCAGGGCTGCAGGCAAATTGGCATTTGTTTGGCTCCTGGAGAAGTCATCCAGCAACTGCCTGGAGAGTCTCCCTGCAAGCGCAATCCATATGCAATGCTTCTGTCAGCAAAGACTTGCTGGAGGAGAGTTTATAATAAATATTCACATCTGCTGCTTTGGACACTCTAATCCATCCTACAGATCTTTGCTGTGTCAGGCTTTGTTCTAGATGAAGAAGCCAGACAGTTATAAAGGTTTGGAAATAGGGTGTATTTATCATGGTTAGCTCTACTTCCTAGTCCCCTTTCTTGCACAGATATCCATGACCACACTAAGCATAAGTTGTGGTTAAATATTCTCAGTGCATTTGCAAGCTGGTTTAAGCTACGTGTTTCTTTTGATAAACAGTGAAATGAAGCCATCAGATCTTCATGAGCAGAACAGAGAACATCATTGTTATGACCTAGTGCGAATGGAGGGATGATATATTCCCTGGATAAACTGTGCATCACATAGGCACACCCAGGGCCCTAAAGTGTTAAAACTGGGATAAATTCCTCCATGCTCATGTCTGTTGGGCAGTATGTTCCCATTTGCAATTTGGTGAATAACCTGAGTTTCTAGAAATGGAAAAATATCTCCTGTTTTTCATAATCTTCCCAAAAATTATGACCTTGGTGCCAGATTGCCTTTGTCAGTGTCAGTTTTAATTATTCTTCTGCTGGTGATGTCTTTGCTTTCAGAAAGAAAATCTCGATACATAAGAAAAGCTGTAATCACTTGGAGGGTGTATTGAACTTGCTCCAAATAGAAAAAGGTGTTTGACCAAGATCACAACTGACAGTACAGTGATCCCGTTGTTGTTAGGGCCACATCAGCTTTGAAATGAATGTATTGATTTTTTTTTTTTTTTTTTTTTTTTTTTTTTTTTTTTTGTACGTGAAACTCGTGAAACATATAATTTACCAGCTATTACCTCTGCTTTTATTTAAGCAGGAAGACAATAAACACATATAAACACTTATAAACACATCTTGCTTCCTCAAAAGTGTTGAAAACTGAGTCCATTTGATTTTCAAAGAGCACATGGAAACTAGGAACTCCTTAGAACCTTTTTTAGGTTTTGTTCTATTTTTTCTACTGTTAAACCCTGTTCTATACTAAGGATTTAATTATTGTTTTTTTCCATGAGGATATAAAGGAGGAAGCACTCAGTTCAGTTAGACACCTGACCTGGAAATTCAGCTGAAAACTCACATCCTCACATCTTAGAGCAGTACAAGAAAAGCAGTGTCAAAACCATGGTTTGATGTCAATACCTCCAGGTATTAGGAGAGCATCTGCTCCTCTGGTGCCCAGGCTGTGTGTCAGAATCTGTCCCTGAAAAATTCTATCCACCTACAAGGGGTTGTCCTGCTCTGGTCTGCACTGGGGAAGCCCCACCTTGAGTGTGCTGTGCACTTTTGGTCACTGTAACATTAAAAAAAAAACTATTAAGCTATCAGAGAGCATCCAAAGGGCAACAAAGATGGTGAAGGGCCATGAAGGGAAGCCACATAAGGAGTGACTGAGGGCACTTGGTCTGTTCAGCCAGAGGAGACTGAGGGGGACTCATCAGGGTTTGCAACTTCCTTGTGAGGGGAAGAGGAGGTGCAGACACTGATCTCTGCTCTGTGGGGACCAGTGACAGACCTGAGGGAATGGCCTGAAGGTGTGTCAGGGGAGGTTTAGGTTGGATATTAGGAAAATTTTCCTCCAGAGGGTGGTTGGGCACTGGCACAGGATCCCCAGGGAATGGTCAAACCTGAAAGAGTCCAAGAAAGATTTGGACAACACTTGGGCACATGCTGTGACCCTGGTGGTGTCCTGTGCAAGGCCAGGAGTTGGACTCCATGATCTTTGTGGGTCCCTTCCAACTCAGCAGACCTTGTGATTCTGTCAAAGTAGCCAGGCTCCTTGTGAGGAGAACATGAGGTCTCCAGACTGCCTTAATCGCTCCCAAATCCAATCTCATTGTTATTGATCCGTCCACCTTTCTGTTAATTTATCTCAGAAATCAGGAGCACCCGCGCGTCTTTAAAGCCCCTCTCAAACCTCCCAGCGCCGCTCTCTGGTGTCGCCTTTGCCAACGTCGATGCCTCTGCTCTGTGTTTCAGGTGTCCTGGTGGCCGTGGCCAGCAGCGAGGGCTCGGTGCAGGTGCTGTCGCTGGCCGTGGGGCAGCTGTCGGTGCTGCGCGGCCCGGGGGTGGAGGTGCGCTGTGTGCGCTTCCACGGCCAGGAGCACCTGCTGTCCGCGGGCGCCGACGGCAGGGTCTGCCTGTGGGCCTCGGCACTGTGACACACGTGGGGCCTTCCTCGCCTTCCCCAGGAGCGCCCGGAGCGCGGCACCGCGGGCTGACAGCTTCACAGCTCGCGTTTGGGTGTATATCCGCCCCAACGGAGCATTACTTGGCATTTTATCCTAATAAACCCCTCGATTTCTCCCTCTTTCTGCTGTCTCCGTGTTTTCCCCAACACCGAGGATCTCTGTCTTTTGGTGGTTTCTGGAGAAGCAGCTTTACAATGACGCCTAATGCCGGCGCGGCCGAATTGCAAGGAGATTGATTTTTAATGTAGCGCAGCAGGAGCCACGGGAGCCGGGGCGCCCCTTCCCCGGCGCAGCCGCCTGTGGGAGGACGGGGCGAACTTTCCACAGTGCGGCCGTGGGGGACGATTGCCCGGACACCGCCGGGGCAGCGGCCGTGAGCCGGAGCTGGGGAGCGCGGTGGGGCTGAGGGGAGCCCCAGCCCGCCCATCCGGGGGGAGCCGGGGATCTGAGGGGAGCCCCAGCCGAAGGATCTGAGGGGGGATCGGGGCCAA